>SNQJ01S0277763.1:0-11359 GCA_010110895.2 Picea sitchensis
AATTCAGATTTACGTACCACCAAATGAAGAGTTGAGGATGTTGATCCTGAGCGAGGCTCATAGAGAAGTTTACATGGCTCACACGAGAGTCACGAAGATGAGGGCAGACCTTAAACCCTTATTCTTCTGGAAGGGAATGAAGGCCGACATAGTCAACTATGTGGCCAGATTTCTAGAGTGTCAACAGGTAAAGGTTGAACATAGAGACCCAACATGATTACTTCAACCACATGCCATCCCAGAATCAAAATGGGAGGTTATTTCGATGGATTTTATTGTTGGATTGCCACTGACGGCAAGGAGACATGACTAGATTTTTGTAGTAGTAGACACTCTGAAAAAGAGTGCTCACTTTATTCCTGTGCATACGACGTATCAGGCACCTGACATAGCTAGAGTATTCATCAGTGAGATTGTGAGGCTGCATGGCGTGCCTAATAAGATTATATCCAATCGAGGATCGGTGTTTAATGGACGATTTTGGACAAGTTTCCAAGAGGCCTTGGGAATCCAACTTAACTTTAGTACTGCGTATCACCCAGAGACTGACGGACAGACAGAACGAACAAACCAAACCTTGGAGGACATGTTGCGCATGTACTTGATGGACCAACAAAATCATTGGGAAGAATTCTTGCCTCTAGTAGAGTTCTCTTACAACAACAATTACCAGAGTACCATTAATATGACATCTTTCGAGTTTCTTTATGGGCGACCATGTCGGATGCCTTTGAGCTGGGATCGACTTGAGGATAGGGTCCTGGTGGGACCAGAAGTGATCCAAGAAATTGAAGAACAAATGCGAACCATCATACAAAGGATTAAAGAAGTGCAGGATCGACATAAGAGTTATGTCGATGCTCACCGAGTTGACTGTAGTTATGAGGTCGGCGATCGAGTCTTCTTACGGGTTAAACCACATAAGATTTCGATCAAGTTTGGGAAGGGAGAAAAACTCTCTCCTAGGTTCATGGGACATTTCGAGATTTTGGAGAGAAAGGGGCCCGTGGCCTATCGACTAGCCTTGCCTGATTCTTTGAGGCGTATGCACGATGTTTTTCATGTATATGTTTTGAGACATTATATTAGTGATCCTACACATGTGATTTACATGAATTCCTTGCAGATATTGGATGAGGGAGCGCTCACGGCTGAGCCGGTCCACATCTTAGATCATCGCGTTCGACAATTACGATGTCGAATGGTAGATCAGGTCAAGGTCCAGTGGGACAATTATAGTACGCACTCGGCGACCTGGGAAGACACATATGATATGCGCCAGCGATTTCCATTTTTGTTTGATAAATACACTTATGATACTGCGATACATTTATTTCGGCATTTATACTATGAAACTTCAGGATGAAGTTTAGACCAAGAGGGGGTGTATGTAACATCCCACTCTGGCGCATGGAGAAATCTTATTCTTTGAGGACACTTGCTCACAAGTGATCCGGACTATTATGATATTAAAACATTTGTCCTTGATTATGATGCGTTATGATATATGACATGATGTTTCCTTCATTGACATAGAAAGGTGCTATTGACTCGGTTTTACTGAGTGTGTAGGGTTTCCTACCTTGAGGATGCAGAGGCCTCGACAGAACCCTTGGACTCCAGATCGAGTCAGGGAGTGTGTTATTGGGGTTTAATTGTTTTACTGTGATTTTAGTACATTGATTAGATGATATGATGCAGACATGTCTGACATGATTGTTTATGATGCAGGATGATGATATCATGCTGACCAGACTCACATATGGAGTAAAGGGGCCACACACGACTTCCAGAGAGGTTGAGGGAGAGGTGTGGACAACAACCCTGCCATAGCCTACTAGCACCCCTGCTGTGGCTCGAACTGTAGGTTAATGATTACCTAGTTCGAGGGGATCCACGATTCCATGAGGGAAGACTACAATAGTCACTCATGCTGATTCTAAGGGGCATGCAATAAGGTGGGGGCCTTATTCCTTCGAATCCCTTAGTCTCCCACAGGTTCACCTGGCGGAGTGTTGACTCCAGGGGTTATTGATGTCTACCAATCATTCAAGAGGTGAGTGGCACCCTTGGAGCACGTGGTGCATCCTGAAGGGAATGTCGCACAAAAGAAACAAAAGAAGTGAGTGGCACCCTTGGAGCACGTCGTGCATCATGAAGGGCACGTCGCGCAAAAGAAACAAAGGAGGCGAGTGGCACCCTTGGAACACGTAGTGCATCTTGGAGGGCACGTTGCGTTGGTGATGATGAAGGAACAAACCTAGTTGGCCCTAAGACATTTAACACATTAAGAAATTCTTAAACAACTTCCCTAATTAAATGTCTCCTAGTTCTGAATCTAAGTCCTAAGTCTAAAACTTCTCTAGGGGTAAAATTTTGTCTAACTTTAAGAAACATACCCTACAAAATAAAAAAATAAAAATTAAACTAAAAACCACTTAAGTAATAGTTTTAGTCTTCATAAAATTTTTGGGGTAAAATGACGAGAGTAAGAATTTATTTAAAATCAGTGGAGTTAAAATTGTCAAGAAGAATTTAATTGTTTAACTTGTGAAAGTGTAAAAGATACTAAATTATTAATAAAAAAGAAAAGAGGTTAATTGGCACAACTGCCATTTTTTTCTCTAATAAAAAGGGGAAAGAAGGGAATAATAAAAATTAGGAAACTAAGGAATGGAGGAAACATAATAAAGGAAAGAGGGAACTTATGGTAAAAAGCAACAGGTCAACTTAGTAAAGAATCTACATTCAAGAACCTTCTAATTTTGAACTGACTTAGCATTTTCATTTTAGGGAAAGTACTTAAAACCTGTGAGGGAATCTAGGGGCACCTAGGAGTAAATTTAGGAGTAACTCTAGGTGGGTGAGGGAAATGAGAAATTTATTAATTTAAAGAAAATAATTATTGGAGGAAAGTGGGGGATGGACGACACTTGTACGTAGGAGAATTATTAGAATATTTTTAGTAAAACTTAAATTAAATGACATTTAGGGAAAGATGGAAGTTCTAAAACACTATAAAAGAAGGGGAAGAGAAGCAAGGGGGGAATTGGTTATTAGCATAAAGTTACATTGCTCGATTAGTGACTTGACTGAATACTTGTGGGGAGTTGGGTTTTCCTAGCTCGGATAGGAGTGGCAGCTCGACCTTGCGAGGCGAGCTGGGAGCTAGACGTACCATCTAGATTTTGTATGGCCCCTTTGTGGCTCGAGGGGCTAAGGGGGAAGCAGAGTACCCCTAGCGTTGGCTGGGAGGTACCGGTGTAGTCTTGACATTCGACGAGCGAGAGCAGAACGGACCACGGGACGTCGTTCGAAGCGGGCGAAAAGGAAATGGTATGCTCTTCATTTTTGTATGGTAGAATGTATTAGGATTTATGCAGATCTTCTTATTAATGGAAAAGTAGAATGATTTTTTTATCGTTTGTATTCTAGCCATGGGATAAACGCAACGGGTTCTTGTCTGAGATCGTTATCATTTTGTATTCTGGCAATAAAAATAAATTATTACAGGTCTGCAATACAACGACATTCTGGAATTGAAAAAAAATAAGGGGGTTTATTGTATTTTTGTCTACTCTTATACTTGTGTCTGGGATTGAAAAAAGTTTGTTCTCCCACTTTTTTTAGGGGTTGGGCATTGTATTCCAACTGATCTCACATATCCCAACCAATTCCACTGTATGAAAATGAGTAGTGCACAAGATCAAAGGTTCTACCTCATTGGCGCTTGGGTCCTTATGTATTGTGTTGGTCGTGTGGGTGTTTTAGCTCTCAATCCTTTGCGTGATTGATACCACGTGAGTATCTTAGAGAAAGCACCACATTTTTCCCTCCAAATTCGTGACTGTATGGCAATAGGATACCCACGTCCTTGCCTTCAGACTGGTGTAATCGATTTCCACGAAGCACCGCGTTTTTCCTTCCAAATTTGTGACTGTATGGCCGTAGAATACCCACGTCCTTGCCTTCAGACTGGTGTAAATGATTGCCACGAACTCTCTGACCGTGTGTTGATGGCCCTCAATTTTTCGAAAATTTGTTGACTGTGTTGGATTCTCCTCTACGTTGGTAGCTGTGATTGATATAATGACTTTTCCTCTGCATTTTCATTTTCTAAACCCTGGTTGCCAAGGGATCTTGTTGTTCACCTGCGTTTTAATCCTTCTTGTGAGAGTGGATCCTTACCTTCCAGGGATATACAATAATCTGACTGCCTTCGGGATTGGAAGTGTTGTGTTCTGTGTTGGAAGGTATTTTAATAAAACAATCGAACCTAAACTTTCAATTCAAAGTTAGATTTTCACAGCGTTCTCACCGTGTATACACCAGTTAGGAGTACGCATTGTTACACATTGCGATAATGTCATTCCCATAGTGATAATCCCGGTTACACAGTGATACGCGCAGACTTATGATAACTTTCCTGGATAGCGCATTTGGATTATGGTAGCAACCTACCTGGTAACAGTTTATGGCAACAGTTTATAGCAATTACTATTGTAGACTGGTAGCATTTTTATGCATTTCTAGTAGAATTATTCCCGACAACTTTATTGGGATGTCAGACCCCTGTGTGTGTTCTCTGACAAGTCAGAGGAAAAGTAAACCTAGATTCCTTTTCCAGATTGTTTTCTTGTGCTATTTCCGTATTGCTTAATGGTTGCCAGGCGTACATGCACCGAACCTTCATAGTTTGGAGGCACTTTATTTGTAATGATCTTGGGTTAAATCCACGACCCTCATAGTTAGTTATGCCCCAATAGTGAAACATGTCCGGCTCTAATTAACCACTTGCCTAAAATTTTGTAAGTTGTTATCAATTAGCCTCAATTCTAGCAAGTTTTACTAAATGTATTTATCCTTTAAATAGGGGAGCCTAATTGAATGACTTATAAGAGTTTAATTCCTTAAAGAATGGAATTTAATTTAGCCCTTAGAGAAGGGAAGGTAATTACCTCAACCTCTTTTATAACTTAGGCAACGTGTACTAATCACCTTCAGATTTTTGATCTACAGTTGTAATGAATAGCTAGGGTGAGGTTTCATGCACCAGAGGGTAAACTAGTTCTAGTTATTAATTGATCTTGACCCTTTTCTTCTTTCATTTAAATTGTAATTCATTTCAGTTTAACCTTTATCATTCTATTCTGTTATGTGGTGAATGGATAATGTACTTGATCTATCACAGCGTAGGGTGGACGAAGCATATGATCATTGTAAAAACTTGTTTAGACCTCGTCATTGTTAGGAATGGTTAATCTTTTAATGGACATTTTATTAGAGCAACGAGGTACCTTTGTTAATAATAATAAATTATTAGTATTATTATTGTGGGATAAGGAATTGTGTAATTTTTGTTAAGAGATGCCTAGTCTACCTTGGAGATATTGTTGTGAACACCTATGCAATTTATGGATATTGATGTTAAACTCGAACACCTAAACACCTAATAATATGGTACGGCATTTTTATTCAGGTAGTGCTCTCTTGACACTGTAAACTCAAAATTTCGCTTATGTTGTTTTTAAGGATAAATTTTAAATTGCACTTTATTGATAAATTGCTTTTAGACATGTTATGAGGGGCATGTAACAGATGTTTATATGGGAGATAAATGTACTTCTTAAGATCTTCTTAATTATTGCCATCACGTTGGTTAATGCTAGTGTTGATTTTATAGCTAATGCGTCAAATGAGTTTAGAATACTGCGCTAATTATGGACTATAATTATGGCGTTGTTGTGTAAATTGTTGGTTCATAATTATCGATCTTGATTTATAAATACAAATTATTGCATTAATATTTATGTGGATCTTTAATGATTGCGTTGAACACTCTTAGAATATTGCATTAATTTTGATCTAGGATGGTAGACTAAATGTTAGTCACTACGTTAAATGATAAATTGTATCTATACAACATTTTTACGATTATAACTCATGATTGATTATATTGTTAAATGTTAAATACAGTCAAGGTTCAGATTTGCACAATAAGGTCCTTCAATGCTGAATTAGAGGGTACCTTGATGACAAATTTGTAAGTTTTAAACCTACGAAGTAAAGCAATGCATATAGATTCTTAAGCAATATAGAAATTAATCAATGGCTCATACACAGAGTACACAAAGATTTTTATAGGAAACCCTCAACCGGGAAAACCTTTCTTATTTTTATTATATCGAATTTCACCATTCGCCATACAATATATACAATGTTTTTAATTATTCCGTAGATACCAAAACCCTAATCCCTTAATCCAGGATTAATTTACAAATCAGCTAAAAATAGAAAAATCCGGTAAAAATAGGAAAAACTGCTAAAAATAACAAAAACCGCCCAAAAAAATAATTTTGGGGCACTGCCCTGAGCTAGCGCCTGGTGCCGAACATTGCGTGTAACCAAGGGGGGGCATACCTGCCCCTCCTTGGGACCCCCCTACAGATCGTCATACGCAGTTGTCATATCTGACGCACCCACACACACACACATGCAAAGAATATAACACATACCCAACAAAATTATGATCTAAAGTTGCGCGATGAATGGCCTTAAGAATCATGTATATTGTAGTCCTTGTTTAATTAATGTTGTACCGGGTCATAACCTGGTCTGTTTGTGTTGGGCGGGATGTAGACACCTCCATGTTCCTCAGAACAGTCGCCAGCCCTGAAACCTTAAATGGTTAAAATCGATGGGAACCTGGGCTCGAGTGTTGCTTATGTGTCTTGGAGGTCCTAACCATTGCAGGGTAGGACGGGCGGGTAGTCAGACTTATTATTTGTCAGTTGATTTTTGTTCATTGCTAGTAGATGTTGATGTGTGTATTATATCTTTATGTTGATACCGCAGTTGTATGCGTCATGCGTCGTTGTCATGAGATGACACAGAGTATATGTATTGTTACCCTTGTACACACGCACACACAAAAAAAAATAAAAAAATTTGCACTTGTTATAAGAGGTTGTCGTCGTAATGAGGAGGCATGTTACATATGGTATCAGAGCAGGTTAGACCCGCGACTTGGGATCACTGCGACTTTTGTTGACATGATTTGATTATACTGTTGGTAATCGAGTTGATTGTGTGCGTGCAGGTAATCATGGATAGAGGACATCGCGGAGGCAAACGATGGGGTGCTAGGGGAGGGGGCGTGACGCCTCCAGTAGCATCCACACCTAAGAGGTCTAAGCCCCAGGGAGACGAGCAGGTTCTCGGACAGGAGCAAATAGCAGTTGGTGACATAGTCGGGATGATGAGATCTTTTCAGCGCATGTCTGAGGCATTGATCAACCGCTTGGACAGAGATGAGGCCAGGGTGCCGCCACCCGCTGAGGTTCCCTCGTGCGCACCAACCATTACTGGTAGCATTCACCGTGAAATCAATAAGGTCAAATTTCCCGAGTTCTTTGGTGCCCCGGATGGCGCCGCCGCCGAGGCATGGTTGGAGAATATGGCAATGTGCTTCACACTTCACGATTATACCTCCAACATGAAGGCTTGCATGGAGGTATTTAAACTAAAGGTGAGTGGTCTTCTATGGTGGAATACACTCCTACCACAGCTGAACATGGTTGTCAAAGACGTTTCATGGGAACTGTTCAAGGAACGGTTCCGAGAGAGGTACCTTTCAGAGGAATTCATTGAGCGTCATCTCAATGAGTTCAACGCCTTACAACAGGGAGTTCGTACGGTGCTCGAGTACGAGTCACATTTTATGGAGCTACTTTGGTATGCTCCGCACCTTAACACTGAAAAAATTAAGGTCAAAAAGTTCATGTTTGGCCTTAAAGACAACCTACGTGCAAAGGTTAGAATTTTGATGCCTCAAACCTTGCATGATGTCGTCTAGAAGGCCCTCATAGTAGAGGATGAGCTTATTAGTGGGGGTCAGACTAGGACTCCAGTGAGACCAGCAGGGCATATCTCATCTGGAACACAGCAACACCAGACACCAGCAAGACATACGCCAAGATATCGTGGCTTCCAGAGGGGATCCACTTTCATTACACCCCGACAACCGCTACCTCAGCAGCGGACACCTTATCGGGGACCACCGCATCAATAGCAGGGTTGCCCGTAGTAGCAACAGTTTAGGCCTATTCAACATAATAGACCAAGGTTCTAGGTCGGTGGGCCGTCATCTTCTACTTCGAGTACTAGGACTAATGGGCCGAAGAAGCGGTGTTGGACGTGTGGGGAGCCACACTACCAGCGCGACTGTCCTATGGAGAGGACCAAAGCGTCCGGATCAGCGGGACCCACTACAGTGGGATATATGGGCAAGGCCCATCGAATTCATGCAACGATGAATAATCGCCAGGCAGAGCATCAGTTGATTGTGTTCGAGATGACAAGTACCATCGCTGACTAGATCCTTAGTGTTTTGATAGATCCTGGTGCTACCGAGAGTTTCATTTCTGGTGCAATGCTAAAAAGGATTAAGGTAAAGGCAGTCGATCAGGACGAGTTTAGCTTCGTAGAGATGGCTTCAGGAGAAAAACAAAAGGTTGGAGGAAAGGTTACGGGCTATGCCCTTAAACTGGGAGAGTTTGTCATGAGGACCAACCTGTAGGTCACGATCTTAGGACCTTATGATGTCGTGATTGGTATGGATTGGTTGGAATTGCATGAGGTGATACTCAACTATAAGATGAAATGGTTTAGCTTGGTCGATGACGAGGGACAAAGACATGTGATTGTAGGACGAAAAAAGGGAGTTTCCCTGAGGTTCACCTCTTCCTTATAGTTACGAAAGAGTATGCGCAAGGGGTGAAATCTTTATGCGATCCTTGCACTAAATGAGAAGGGAGTAGAGGAAGGTCTAGAACACCTTCCAGTGGTGAGAGAGTTTGCGGATGTATTTATATAGGAATTACCTAGGATGCCACCAGAAAGGGAATTGGAGTTTACCATAGACCTGAAACCGGGGACCGAACCGATAGTAAGAACGCCTTATTGGATGTCGACCCCGGAGTTGCAAGAGTTGAAAATGCAAATGAAGAAGTTGCTAGACCTGGGACTGATACGTCCTAGTGTGTCACCGTGGGGTGCACCTAATATTTTCATACGAAAGAAGGATGGATCATGGAGGATTTGCATTGACTACCGTCACTGAACAAGGCTACGATCAAGAATCATTATCCATTGCCGAGAATTGATGATCTGTTCGATCAAATGAAGGGTGAAACAATGTTCTCCAAGATCGATTTGTGATCACGGTATCACCAGTTACGGATCAAGGAGAATGAATTCCCTAAGACTTCCTTTAAAACGAGGTTTGGACACTACAAGTTTATTGTTTTATCGTTTGGACTAACAAACGCCCCTGGGGTATTTATGAGTTTGATGAACGGGGTGTTCCGCGAGTACTTGGACAAGTTCATCCAAGTATTCATTGACGATATTTTGATCTACTCTCGGACGATGGAGGAGCATGACGAGCACTTGCGCTTGGTACTACAGTGTCTGCGAGAGAACAAATTGTACGGAAATTTGTCCAAATGCTATTTTATGAATCGAAGATTCACTACTTAGGGCATGTCATCTCTGGCGATGGTATCGTCGTGGATCCAGCCAATGTCGAGGCTATTATGGAATGGCATGCACCGACGAATGTCACGGAAGTGCGTAGCTTTATGGGTTTAGCAGGATACTATCAACGATTTGTCGAGGGATTTTCGAAGATAGCAAATCCTGTCACAGAATTGCAGAAGAAAAACAAGAAGTTTGTTTGGACCGAGAAATGCATGGAAGCATTTCAGAGGCTTAAGGAGTTGTTAACCATAGCGCCGATACTAAAGTTCCCTGACATGGATGCGGTTTTCTTGGTATGCACTGATGCATACAAGGAAGGTTTAGGCGGAGTCTTGATGCAAGACGGACGAGTAATTTCTTAGATTTCAAGGAAACTGAGAAGGCATGAGGAAAATTATGCGACGCACGATTTGGAGTTATTAGCCATCGTATATGTCTTGAAGGTTTGGAGACACTACCTTGTTGGATGAAAATTTGTACTAAATAATGATCATTGTGGACTACAACAGATTTTTACGCAAAGCGACCTGAACGCGTGACAACGACGTTGGTCGAAATATCTTAGCGAATACGACTTTGAGATTACTTACATAAAGGGAACAATGAACTGAGTGGTAGATTCTTTGAGTCAGAGACCACGCATATTTTTTGTGATGCCTCTACAGATGAATCTACATGAGAAGATTCTCACTTTACAGCGTGACGATGACTGGTACAAGGAGGTCGAGGGTTTTATCGGAAAAAACACAATGATGGTACCATGATATGAGGGATTTTCATTTGATAGAGATGGGTTATTGAGGTTTAGAAGTTGGATTTACGTACCACCAAATGACGAGTTGAGGATGTTGATCCTGAGCGAGGCTCATAGAGCAGTTTACATGGCTCACCTGGAAGTCACGAAGATGAGGGAAGACCTTAAACCCTTATTCTTCTGGAAGGGAATGAAGGCCAACATAGTCAACTATGTGGCCAGATGTCTAGAGTGTCAACAGGTAAAGGATGAACATAGACACCTAGTAGGATTACTTCAACCAAATGCCATCCCGGAATCAAAATGGGAGGTTGTTTCGATGGATTTTATTGTTGGATTGACACCAACGGCAAGGAGACATGACTCGATTTTTGTAGTAGTAGACACTCTGAAGAAGAGTGCTCACTTTATTACTATGCATACGACATATTAGGCACCTGACATAGCTACATGGTGTACCTAAGAATATTATATCCGATCGAGGATCTGTGTTTACTGGACGATTTTGGATTAGTTTCCAAGAGGCCTTGGGAACCCAAATTAACTTTAGTACTATGTATCAACCAAAGACTGACGGACAGACAGAACGAACAAACCAAACCTTGGAGGACATGTTGCGCATGTACGTGATGGACCAAAAAAAGTGTTGGGAAGAATTCTTGCCTCTAGTAGAGTTTGCTTACAACAATAGTTACCAGAGCACCATTAATATGGCGCCTTTCGAGTTTCTTTACGGGCGACCGTGTGAGACGCCTTTGAGTTGGGATCGACTTGAGGATAGGGTCCTGGTGGGACCAGAAGCGATCCAAGAAATGGAAGAGAAAATGCAAACCATAAGACAAAGGATCCAAGTTATGCCGATGCGCACCGAGTCGACCGTAGTTATGAGGTCTGCGATCGAGTCTTCTTACCGATTAAACCGCATAAGAGTTCGATCAATTTTGGGAAGGGAGCACAACTCTCTCCTAGGTTCATGGGACCTTTCGAGATTGTGGAGAGAAAGGGGCCCATGGCCTATCAACTAGCCTTGCTTGATTCTTTGAGGCGTATGCATAATGTTTTTCA
>SNQJ01S0277764.1:0-11410 GCA_010110895.2 Picea sitchensis
AGTTTAATGTTTTAGTATTCTTGTTGTAAACTCTCAATGTAACAAGCATTCCCAAAGTCCCTCCAACTCCATGAAGAAACCCAATTCTATCCTACAAGGTCCCCTGCAACAACATGGAGTTCAAATGTATGTCCTGAATTCCCACATGTAAATTCCAACCCATTACTCTAGAGATATTGATTCTAGGCATAATGCCACTAGGAAATAAAAATGTAAGTGGCATAAATCCACAGTTGATTAAAGAGGTGGGATTGTTGGAGATAAGAGGGGTCCCTAGCATCGCAATAGAAACAAGCATGTTAACATGAGACCTATTGAATGAAAAGGAAAACTCCATATTTTTTATTAAAGGGATATCCACTAACAATACTAGGAGTTGAAGTTGAGTTTTTCATGACAAGAAGCATCAAAATTTATTTAGGAATGGAATTTCCCTGTTTGGATCCACTGTCCATATGGACATAAGTCTTGAGGCCTACGAAGGGTTAATGTTACGAGACAATGATGCTTCATATGCTTGAGGCATGGTTTTCATCTAGACGCATCTAATATTCTTATTACTTTTCTTTCCCAATATAGTGCATTCTTATCCTCACTCTCTTGCTCAATGTTATCCTTGAGACCTATGCCAAGAGGCCTTACACTGGCATTATTTGAAATTGTCAAGGGAACATAGATTTTGTTAGTGTCAGAAGTCACTCCTAGATTTCTTGCAGGAGTAGAGCCCGACACCCATCAGTTTAATGTCATGATTTGTTTATAAAGGATGATCAGATGGAAGTAAACTCAGAACAATATCGTCTCAACTCTGAAACTAGGCCAGGCATGCATGAGCAAGTGAGGTCTTAGATAAACTTCAAACAGTGAGTTGTAATAAGGGTGAGCAGGGGGAAGACTTGTATGAGAAGAGTGTGAGGGTCTGTCATAAACATCAGGTTCCTAATAGACTGGTGAAGAAAGCGTCCAAACACAAGATCCTCTTATATTCAAACACAGAAGACCAGAGAATACAATAATGCAACGACAAATCCTTTATCATAACATAACTGTAACAATTCATGCGAATCATTCGATCATGAACTCTCTGGTATGAGACAAAAACATAGACATAGTAAGGAAATTGTTTGTCATAAAACAAGAAATCTCAGATATAGATGCACAACCAGGAAACCAGAGTGGTTGTTAAAACTTTACAGTAGGGAGCTTTGCTCTACCATCGATAGATACAAAAATGGCGAAAACACCTACATATACTCAAAACAACAATAGAAACAAGATCAAGGCATTGCATTAAAACTTTGCGTCTGCATGTCTTCTGACAATCTGCACCTGTAGTCTCTGAATGATCGTGCACCTATGGAAGACGCAATCGAACTCTTGATAGTTCCGTGGGCGAATCGACGTGCCTTAAATTCATCGCCGGACTTTCCAATTATGGTAGAGGTGATATCTAACCACCACCAACTACCTCAATAACTGCTTCATTGGGATTATGAATGGCCTGGCAGACTCAGCACTTTTGGGACATGGAAGGCTCCTTGTACTGCCACCTAGATTAGCTGAACGACTTGATGAATATGCGTGGAGGCCAATGCGAAGGATGGGGCGCATAATGGGAGTGGTGGCGCCAAAACCATGAGGGTGAAATAAAAAGTGATGAGGCACGAGAGAGGTGACAAGGGAAGATGCACGGTGGAAGACAGTAAGTGGAGGAGGTAGGAAATGAAATGTAATAGGCACATAAGGCTGAAGTGGGAGTGAGCGGGACACATGGTGGGTGGTGAGTGGATGATGAGATGGGGGGAGGGACCACTTGGACCATAAAAGGGGAGGTGGACAGGCATCGGAGGATGAGGAAGGGCAAAAGGGAGTGAGCCTCATCGCACGACTAGGAGGAGAGAATATGGCAAGGGGAAGGATGACACAAAAGGTTACACGACAGGAAAGGGGCCCATGTTGGTTAAACACAGAAAGACAGAGGATGTCCGGATTGCCTGTGCGTCGTTGATTCGGGCGCTATAATTGTAGCCGTTGGAGAGGTGTGCCCTTGGTTCTGGACCCCCCNCTGATGTGCGCGTTGATCCAAGTGCGTGGATCCCTGCCATCCAGAATTGCTTGCCACTTAACCACAGGTGCATTTTACATCCCTAACTTAGGGTAAGTGGGTTTTTAACCCATCCCTTTTGCATTTTACCCCCCTTTACAAGAAAAATCGCTAACATTAGGCTCCATGGGGGATAGAGTCGTCCCTACGATGCTCTAAGGACTCCTTTTGCAGATTCAGTGCCTTGCTGTTGATCTATGGAGTCATTTATTAAGCTGAAAAATAAAAAACAATATTTACAAAAGAGTCGACTGCGGCTCACAAAAAACATCTTTTCAAGAAATGCCCATTTACTGGGCCATTAAAAACTTCTTTGCCTTCCGAATCCTGCAACCTGTAATTGTTGTTTGAAAATACTTCATAGATATTGAAAGGCCTAAACCAGAGGGCATCAAACTTGTTGTGCTTGCCCTTTTCCTGCTGGGGTGCATCCCATTTGAGCACCAGATCACCCAGCTCGAAATCTTTCTTTCCGATCATCCTGTCAAAGGTCTGCTTGATCCTTTGCTGATGATTGTAGGCCCTGTTCATAACCTGTTCCCTGACCTGCTGAACTTCCATAATCTAATGAATCCTTCTGATCATATGGTCAGGCTCCCCTTCTAGGTCTTGGAGGAATTTTTCCACAGACAAAGCGAGTTGAGTAGGAAAAAAAACTTCTGTTCCGTAAACTAGGTGGAAAGGCGAGATGCCAAGGGACCTTTTCGTTGTCACCTGATCAACCCATAGAGAAAATTTGAGCTTGGAATCCCAGGCCCTTTCATTATCTTCCAGTAGCTTCTTGATGAGCTTGATCAGACTTTTTTTGGAAGATTACACCAGTCCATTTCCTTGAGGATAATAGGGAGTAGAGTGAATCAGTGATATCTCATACTGTTCACAGAACTTGACTAGAGGCTCATACCGAAAGGGGGAGGCATTATCAATGACAATTCTGCTAGGGCAGCCAAATCTGGCTATGATATCCTCCAGGAAGTTGATAATTACTTTGTGGGAAGTGCTCCTGGTGGGGACAACTTCTATCCATTTGGTGAAATAGTCTGTTGCAGTCAGGATCCATCTGTGTTGGCCACTTGAGGGGGGATGCATTTCTCCAATGAATTCCAATCCCCACTGCTGAAAGGGTGCTGAAACTACTATGGGCTTCAATGGCAGAGATTTGAGTTGCTTCTTTCCTGATAACTTATGGCATTTGATGCAAGATCTGACTTCTCTGTAGACATTAGGGAATAAAGTGGGCCAGTAATACCTAGCCTGGAGGATATTGTGAGCTATGGTCTTCTAGAAATGGTGACCTCTGCAACTACCACCATGAAAATCAAACATCACCCTCTGGGCTTCTTGCGGGTCCAGGCACCTTAAAAATACCCCTAGAGGGTCCTTCCAGTACAAGGCTGGGTCAATGAGGCAATATCTGACCACTTTGAGATTTAAAGCTCTAGCCTCACCCTTTCCTAGTCCATCAGGAGGTTTTAATTCTTGCAGAAAATACAAGATATCTTTGTACCAGGCGCATGCTGCTAGTGATAAGGCACCCTGAAAATGCTTGTTGGATGACTCAGCTTTCTCATTGATGAATTTAATCCCCAAGGCTTTGCAATTGGATTCGACCAGCAACTTGGCTAAACCCTGCCCCTTTATTAACTTGGTGGGCTTAATCTCCAGATCAAATTCCAAGATCTTGGCGATCCACTTGCCTCTTCTTTCGTCTATGTCAGGCTATATAAGAATGTCCTTCACAGAGGCCGAAGGAACATATGCAGTGATTCGCGAGTGCAAGAAATAGACTCTAAAAGATTTGAGAGCTCTCACCAAGGCATAGGCCTGCTTTTCCATGATCTCATACTGGAGTTCCACATCTCTCAATGCCTTGCTATAAAAGGCAATAGGCTGCTCTCGCCCTTGATCATTTTTTTGCAATAAGACCGCTGCTACTGTATCACAAGAAGTAAAACAAAATATGAGGAAATCTTTGGAATAGTCAGGACTGATCAGCACAGGTGCCTCAGTCAATGCCCTTTTTATTTGGACAAAAGATTCCCTGGGTTCAGTGGTCCATTTCACTTCATTTCCCTTCTTGAGCATGGATGTGATGGGTTTCACCAGTTCAACAAAATTTGAAACAAATCTCCTCAGAAAATTTATCTTCCCCAAAAAGGCCTGAACTTCCTTCTTCGACCTGGGAGGTGACAAGGTCTGATTTTCCTCTACCCTACTAGGATCAATTCTCACTCCCTCTGCTGATACTATATGGCCTACTAGCTTCCCCTCCTTCATAGAAAATAAAGATTTCTTGGGATTTAAAGATAGGCCAAACCTCCGACATTTCAGGAAAACCTTCCTCAAGTGACAACAGTGCTCCTTGTATGTCCTGGAGAAGATCGTGATGTCATCTAGGTAGATTAACACAAACTGTTCCTTCTCCCTGATGAAATCTATGTCCATGTCTCGCTGAAATGTTGCTCCTGCGTTCATCAATCCGAAAGGCATTTTGGAATACATGAATGTGCCCCAAGGAGTGGTGAAGGTTGTTTTTTCTCTGTCCTCAGGCATGACTGATATCTGATTGTAACCAGAGAAGCCATCAATCATGTATATTCTAGATGCACCAGTGACCTTCTACAATATGTGTTGCATGTTGGGCAGGGGATAATTGTCTTTCCTTGAGCTTCTGTTCAGGTTCCTGAAATCAACACAGAGTCTAATTTCTCCACTTTTCTTCCTTACCGGGACCAAATTGGCTACCCACTCAGAATACCTCAAGTGGACAATGATTTGGGCATCTAACAATTTCTTCACTTCTTTCTCCATGGGATTTATCTGTCTCAACATGGGATTTATCTGTCTCATCTTCTGCCTGAATGGCTTAGCTTCTTCTTTTAGTGGGATCTTGTGCTCAATAACAAATGTGTCATAAGGTCTTCATAGGCCCATGCAAACACATCAACAAATTCCTTTAATAACCCAGCATATTCCTCCCTCTGTTCATTGGTCAGGCTGCTCGACAATTTGACGAACCTAGGCTCATCCTGCGTGCCAATGTTGCATTCGGCTATGTCAACATCTTCACTTGAAACACCACCCTTTATTTCCACATCATTTTTGTTGAACAATCTTTCTAAAGGGACCAGTCCCCTCGGAATGTGATTGCTAGGTAGTTGAACAATCTGGTGATCAACAATTTTATTCAAGAATACCCCAGAGGGGGGGTCACCTTCGGGATCAGGGTCCTGATCAATGTGAAAAGCAGAAAACTCATCGACAGACTGAAGAATTTTTTTGATTTCAAGATCATCCTCGAATACCTTCCAATGCATTATGTTGTCCGGGATGGATGGCCTGTACCTTACCTCGACCTCACTATTAATCTTTGGCGGCAGGGGGATCCTGAATAAACTGGCTGAGACAACTAGGGAGTCGGCTACGGTATTCTCTTCCCTTGGGACAAAAAAAAAGTTGAAAGCAGAGAAGAAATTATCAATCAAGTCCCATACCTCATTTCTGTAGCTCCTAAGCCGAGGATGCTTGGCTTGATAAACATTTTTGACCTGTTGGATGATCAACTCTACATCTCCAAACACAACCATCTCCTTTATTCCCATTTCCTTTGCAGCCCCCATACCCAGTACAAGAGCTTCATATTCTACCACATTGTTGGTGGTTTCAAATTCCATCTTGTATGACAAAAATATGGTCTCTTGACAGGGCGATATGAAAACCACTCCGGCACCTGCACCTATACTGGAGGAAGCTCCATCAAAGAACATCTTCCAAATAGAGGTGGTTGGAGGAGGTATCTCCCGATTAAGAATGGGCTGCTTTCTAATCTGTAAAGGGGCGTCCGGATTTTCAGTGATCTGTAATAAACTAGATCCTAAATTAGTGCCAAGCGCAAAGATGGGGTGATTAGTGGGGTTGGCTTCATCACTGACAATATAGGATAGTTGGGCTTCTCTGTAAAACCTCCTATGTTCCCCTCCAAAAACTGGAATGGTGGCATATGTGAGATCCATCTGTAACATTCCTCCAAGTCTCTTAATCCAAGATCTTGACAACATCATGCCAAACTTGGGGGGAACATCAGCTACCACAATGTCCATGACCACACTCTTCATGGGCAGCTGAAACAAAGAAACCACCAGGTCCTTGATGACTCCCAGACATTTCACCCTCCTCAAATCAAAAGAGTACAAATCATGATAGGTCTTGGTCACTTCTAGTCCCAGTTCTTGCATGACTATCTTGGGCATAAGGTTATGGGAAGCTCCTGAATCCATGAGGAAATTATACAACACTTTATCATGTATGTTCAAGGAGGTGTAGAAGGGAGGGGATGAATCATCTCTGTCTTCTACCATGGGACCTAGGATGACAACTGGCTTCTCATCTTGAAGGTTCACTGAGTCAGAGGGGGGTTGGGGGGACTCAAATTGTAGCAGCTTAGAGAGGGACCTTTTAAAGTCTTCATTTTTAACTAGCTCCAAGATGGGGACGAGAATCTTGATTTTTTGAATTTCATGCTCAAAATTGAAAGAGGAAATAGGCTTAGGAGCTTCCCTTACCTCAGCGATAGGTTCTTTGGCTGCTGGCGAAGCATTCTGAGTTCTCCTTTCTTTAGTTATGGCTGTTGCAGTTTTAGTAGGCCTATCTGCTATGAGGGGCTGGTATTGGATATCAAAGTCTCCTTCTTTCTTTCTTGACCTGAGATTGTATCTGTTAGAGGTATGATCGGCCCTATCTCCCTTTCCTAACTCATGGATTTGAATGTTCATTAGGGATTTTTCATAGGCAGAATGAGTCAAATGGGGAAAAGGAGGAGCCTCTTCAACACAATGAATTTCAGGGTCGAATTCGTCCATCTCCTCCCCTTTATCATGAGTAACCAGGTTGTTTTGGAGGGGGGTTTGAATCCATTGATCCTCTCTGTCTTTTTCCCTCTGTTCCCTTGCGAAGGCATGTGGTCCATTGTTATTGGGTCTCCTGAAACCTCTATTATCCGCATTCCAGAGATTTTTGTACATGAGCTTCCCTTCTAATTCCCACCTTTCCATCCTGGTAGAAAGTGAGTTTAGTACTCTGTTTGTCTCATCTGTCTGATGGGGCATGGGAGAGGAACTAGATGGGGAGGCTTCGGGCCTTTTCTTGGATACATTTCTATCAGCAGCGTTCCCGAGTCGCTCAAAAACCAATATGTTAGATTCTACCTCCACGGCTACATCCTGCATGTGGGCCAGGGTAGTGGCTATTCTCTCCCTCAGCAGTAGGCATAAATCGAGATCAAAATCACTAGCATAAGTGATCTTAGTCGAGGCTTCTGAGGGATTTATCTCAGCGTGAATTTTATCATACATTTTATTGAATCTCTTGGAGAAGTCGGAGACATACTCTCCTTATTTTCTTTTCAAAGATCCAAACTCTGTCATATAATACATGAAATCTTTTTTATCTCCCCACTGTCTCAAAAAGGAATTATCTAAAGCTTCTATCCCATCAATAGATCCAGGAGGCAGGGCCTTGAACCATTTTCTAGCCTCGCCTTGGAGGCTATGGACAAAAATCCTCATCCATACGTCCGCATGCATGATGACATTATCATCTGTGAAACTGTAAAAGGCTTCTAGGTGTTCATCTACAGTTACGTCCCCCTCACCCGTGAACTTGGGTAGTTGGTTGAGGTAACCATCTGTCGGGAGGGCGTTGAGGGGCTGAGGTAACACAAGGGGAGCATACCTAGCGACTATAATAGCCTCCATTCTAGTCCTAAGGGGGATTAGCAGCATCCATAGGAATATTAGGTGGAGAAGAACTTGGAGGAGAAGGGGTTCACGAAGGGGCTATGGGAAATGAGTCTCGAAGTGGAGTGGGAAAAAAGAGAGGGTTTAAGGAGAAGACTAACGAGCTCAAGTCAGCAGGCACTCCTCTTTGTGCAGGAGTGGGGAAATCTTCTATAGTCCTGGGTCTACGCCGAGGAACAACTTCAGAGGAGAGGGGAGTGACAAGGATTTCTCCCTCCAATCCCAAACTAGGAAGGGAAAACTCAACAAGAACACTCCCAAAATTCAGGAAATGGGAAACTTCTGAAGAGGGCTGGCTACAAAGCTGAGAATAAGAAAACGAAGTTTTTACGGAAGGAGGTGGGGAAATATCTGGTTCAGCAGTGAAGATTTCTCCTTGATAGGGCTTCCCTTTTCTGATAATCACCTCTGGATCTTCTTTAGGCATGGCTAGAGGCAGCTGTGGATGGGACCGCGTGTGTCTACCGCTGGAAGCCACAACTAACCCAATAGGTTCGTCTCAGTAGACTCGTCACAGTGGAGTCACCAGGTGCATAATAGAAATCTTGATAATTCTGATATCCGATGTACCTTTAGAATCAGTTAATCGTTGTCATTCAATCCCGGGGAAAAAATATTCAACTTCGATCCCCGGCAATGGCGCTAGAAATGTTAGCGTCGAAAGTCACTCCTGGATTGCTTGCAGGAGAAGAGCTCAACACCCATCAGTTTAATGTCACGATTTGTTTATAAAGGATGATCAGATGGAAGTAAACTCAGAACAATATCGTCTCAACTCTGAAACAAGGCCAGGCATGCATGAGCAAGTGAGGTCTTAGATAAACTTCAAACAGTGAGTTGTAATAAGGGTGAGTAGGGGGAAGACTTGTATGAGAAGAGTGYGAGGGTTTGTCATAAACATCAGGTTCCTAACAGACTAGTGAAGAAAGCGTCCAAACACAAKATCCTCTTATATTCAAACACAGAAGACCAGGGAATACAATAATGCAACGACAAATCCTTTATCATAACATAACTGTAACAATTCATGCGAATCATTCGATCATGAACTCTCTGGTATGAGACGAAAACATAGACAGAGTAATGAAACTGTTTGTCATAAAACAAGAAATCTCAGATACATATGCATAACCAGGAAACCAGAGTGGTTGTTAAAACTTTACAGTCGGGAGCTTTTCTCTACCATCGATAGATACAAAAATGGAGAAAATGCCTACATATACTCAAAACAACAACAACAACAAGATCAAGGCGTTGCATTAAAACTTTGCATCTACATGGCTTCTGACAATCTGCACCTGCAGTCTCTAAATGATCGTGCACCTATGGTAGACACAATTGAACTCCTGACAGTTCCGTGGGCAAATCGACTTGCCTTTAATTTGTCGCCGAACTTTCCCATTATGGCGGAGGCAATATCTAACCACCACCAACTACCTACTTAAATGCTTCATTGGGATTGTGAATGGCCTGGAAGACTTAGCACTTTTGGGACATGGAAGGCTCCTTGTAATGCCACCTAGATTAGCTGAACGGTTTGATGAATATGCGTGGAGGTCAGCACGAAGGATGGGGCACATAATCAGAGTGGTGGCGTGAAAACTATGAGGGTGAAATAAAAAGTGATGAGGCACGAGAGAGGTAACAGGGGAAGACGCACGATGGAAGACAGTAAGCAGAGGAGGTAGGAAATGAAATGTAATAGGCACATAAGGTTGAAGTGGGAGTGAGCGGGACACATGGCGGGTGGTGAGTGGATGATGAGATGGGGGGAGGGACCACCTGGACCATAAAAGGGGAGGTGGATAGGCGTCGGAGGATAAGGAAGGGAAAAAGGAAGCGAGCCGCATCGCACGGCCAGGAGGAGAGCAGATGGCAAGGGGAAGGATGACACAAAAGGCTACACGATAGGAAAGGGGCCCACATTGGTTACACGCAGAAATACAGAAGATGTCCGGATTGCCTGTGCGTCATTGATCCAGGCGCTATAATTTCATCCGTTGGAGAGGTGCGTCCTTGATTTCAGACCCCCCCCTCTGCTTAAAGGTAGAAAGGTCAGGGGGGGGGTCCAGAATCACCTTGCGCACCGTTGATCCGGGCGTTCCAATCGCAGCCATTGGAGAGGTGCGCCCTTGATTCCGGACCCCCCCCTCTGCTTAAAGGTAGAAAGGCGGGGGGGCTCTGGATTCCGATGTGCATCGTTGATCTGGGCGTGCGGATCCCTGCCATCTAGAATTGCTTGCCGCTTAACCACAGGTGCATTTTGTGTCCCGAACTTAGGGTAACTGGGTTTTTAACCCATCCCTTTTGCATTTTACCCCCCTTTACAAGAAAAAATGCTAATAGATTCTAACAAGGTTTCCTATAGAGATATCTAAAGAAAGATCGCCCCAGTAGTTATTGCTTCAATGTTCTCTCCCTATACTTGTTCTAGGAGCAATTTAAATGTCTCCTCATTTGACTTTTGATCCAACTTTCTTGTCAATTTAAAAATATTTGATAGAACGTCACATTGACAAGGGATCATTGATTATATAGTTGACAAACACACTATACCCAATCGACATCGCTATCTCTATACGCAATAAGATATAAAATTAAAAAATTTATTTCATTTGTAGCCCACACATTCAAAATCTAGTAAGCAAATTATGTAAAGGAACTCCAAGCACAAGCGAGGTGTTGTGAAAGAAGTGGAAGGTACCTTGTGAATCTTCCTCTAGAGCAGTCCTAATCTGCCCTTTGCACTGATTTGTTACACTCACCTAACATTTGTCACCTAAATGTATTTAAGTGAAAAATAACATTTATCACTATGTTAATATTATAATTGAATTTCTCCCCAAATTACATCAACATTTAATATATCAATAATCATATTATAATAATTATATTAAGAAATTTTGTGTAAACAATTATTCATTGTTTGGTCATTTTGGAAGTGAGGGCATGGTTTGGGGTATTCTACGAATATAGAATTACAATGACAACATTGGGTATGTGTTATACTCTTTACATGTGTGTGTGTGGGCACGTCAGGTTCGACAATTGTGTCTGATTATCCCTTTTTAGCGGATTTGTAAATTAATCCTGGATTAAGAGATTAGGGTTTTGGTGTCTACGGAATACCTAAAAACATTGTATATATTGTATGGTGAATGGTGAAATTAAATATAATGAATATAAGAAAGGTTTTCCCGGTTGAGGGTTTTCGGTATAAAATCTCTCTGTACTCTGTGTATGAGCCATTGATTAACTTCTCTCTTGCTTAAGAATCTATATGCATTGCTTTACTTCATAGGTTTAAAACTTACATGTGGTATCCGAGCTCATTTTTGGATTCAAAGGGACGCCTTTGTTGTTGAGGGTTTGGATCGGCCTTGATAGATAAAGTTTATCTTGGGTCTATGATAAACCTGGGTTTAGTGGGAGCTTTTGCAGTGGATATTCGAGTAAAGAAAGAGGAATGGCGAGCTCATCTAGAATCGAGATAGAGAAGTTCAACGGTAAA
>SNQJ01S0277765.1:0-11506 GCA_010110895.2 Picea sitchensis
AGAGGTTATGAGCATAGTTTCTCTTCTCTGTAGAAATCTTGTTAAAAAATGAAACAGAGGCCACGAGCATAGTTTTTCTTCTCTATAGCAAGCTTGCTAAAAATGAAACAGAAGCTTTGAGCATAGTTTTCCTCTCTGTAGCAAGCTCGTTAAAACATGAAACAGGGATCTCGTGATTTAACCCGGAGCCATGAGCATAGTTCATTTCATGTGTCAATCTCGTTAAAAAATGAAACAATCACCTCTCTTGTCGAGTCGAGTCTTTCGTTAGGTCTCATATTTGAACCTTCATTTCATCCACCCTTCTCCTTTTTCTCCATCTAGTAGAGAAATTGATGACGACCTCAAAGTCAGTGAATGAATTAAATTTTGATGGGCATGTCTCCAGCCTTTGATGATCATTCTGGAGTTAAGCCACTAACTTTCAAGTTGGGGGCATACTGAGCTTAGTCTTTGTTCTTTCTCGTGCTCGTAAATACATGAGAATGAAATAGAGGAACATTTTATCTCTTTTTTAGGCTCGCATGGATATACGAAAAAGGAACCCCTTGGAGTCATCTGTAAGCTCTTTTCAGACTCTCTAAACATGAAAATATTGCCTAGTGATCTTGCTTCCTTTCCCACTTATTAAAAGGTTTGAAAGGGCATCTTTTGATTGATAATTTATCTCTTTTTCATCCTCGCAAGACTAACATTATGAAAAAGGATAACATTGGAGTCGTCTTTAAGTTCTTTTCAGACTCTCTAAATATGAAAAATCACCGATTTTACCTTCTATGGACTCGTTAAACAATCATACATTGAAGGGCCCATACGGGACCGAACCCTTACTTCTTCTAGTTCACTAAACAAAGGAAGAGGGACTTGCCGAAGGTGAGTCATATCGAGCATGTGTTACCCTCCTCGAGCTCGTTAAATTAAAAATAGGTACTCGTCTATCTGGATGGGGGGGAATTGAAGGAAGCAAGCCAAGCAGTTTTTGAGAAAACTACCAGTAACTCTTACGGTTTCCCTTGAACACGACACTTCGTCTTTTCACACATTTTTTTAATCCGTTGAACCTCTACAATAAGCCAATCCTCTGATTTTGTTTTACTCCTTTGGGTCACCTGATGAAATTCACATCATCCACTGCATCATCAAGTTTTGGTCCATGTCACGTTTTTGTTGTTGTGCCTCAGTGTTCAAGGGAAGTATCTGCCTCGAGATTCATCCATCACAAATATCCTATTTCAATACCCATGTCATTCCATGTTCATTTGATCTACCAATTACATCTCTATGTCAGTTTCGTGTCATTGATGGGGGATACACCAAGACCCTCTTTCGACGAGTCTATTCCAGTCGACTTCAACACATTATCTGGGAATTAGACTTAGAAACCAGTTAGTACCTTGGGACTTGCATGCCTCAATGGCAGTCCTCTTCATGTTCGACAATGGGTTTACATCATTGACCTCTGATCGGATGATTCCATGAATGTTCGAATTCATCTCATCTATTCACATTTGTCGAAATGTACTAGAGTACCTTGGAAATCATTGACATCAATGGTGATTTCCCTCGCGCTTTTTAATGGTTTACATCATTGATCGGTAATCAAGTGGTTTCTACCATGTTCGACATTAGGAGATCTATTCACATGGTTAGATTCATACTACATCGAGATCGGTAAGAATACCATGGGTTGAGTTTTCACTCTTATGTATACTTTTCCTAGGTTGCGAAGGAATTCTTTTGAACTATGACACATATACTGTTACATAGATCCACTTTGTATTGGTCATGGCTATGTCTTGTCGTCTCGTAGATCCACTGTGTATTCTTCGTGGCTATGATCAGTTCAGGTCATAGGAGTATAGATCCACATTGTATCTTCAGTGGCTATACCTTTTATCAATATAATTATGGATCCGGAGTGGATCTGTGAGAGTATGGATCCGGAGTGGCCATACCTAAAAAGTCGTTATCACTCAAGCATAGGTATGCCTGCCTTGGGTTTGAAACACATCATAATATTTGTTTGATGGTTGTGTACAACTTTTTCCAGCCTCTCTGCATCCATACCCTTTCTTGAAAATTTTTACAAAGTACTTCAGTCATCATCGTCTTTAGACTTCGCACTTTGGGGGGCAAT
This sequence comes from Picea sitchensis, assembly GCA_010110895.2. NCBI lineage: Eukaryota > Viridiplantae > Streptophyta > Pinopsida > Pinales > Pinaceae > Picea > Picea sitchensis. The sequence continues at coordinate 2,138 of SNQJ01S0277765.1, forward strand.
CTGTTACACATCAAAATTACTCAATAGTGTCGCAAGTGTCGTCATTACAAGTGTTGTAAGTGTCTCATCTTGTCTGCAAGTGTTGCATCTTGACCACAAGTGTCGCAAGTGTCACAAACATCATACTACCATCTTGCCTATGTCTTTCCTCTAATGACATCATAAAGACACTTAAGACACCTCAAAGACTAGTTTTGAAGAACATAAATCAGTTGACAAGGAGTAAAATCCTTTTGCCACTGGAAACACGCTCAAAAATGGATTTTGGAGGGCAATGCTCCCCTACCCACTGTCAGGGAGTGCCAGTGCTCCCTAGGCCTCTTTGGGGGATATTTAAAATACTCTGTGTACCCTTTTGGGGGAGCTCTACCTTTTATGAGCGAATTTTTGGTTTGTTGAGCCAAATCAGGGAAGAACCCCCTCAATTTCTGAAGGTGGTTGGATTCAAATATAAGGTTAAGGCATGATATTAGGGAATATCACAACTGAAGGAGAGGAATCCTCAACTTATCCCAAAGATCTCTCAAGTGGTTGGGCCTCTCCAAGGTTATATAAGGAGGCCTTCTCATGGTGAAAGGTAACAAAAAAGATTGGAGATATGGAACCTATGATCTCATCGGTAATATACAGGATATGTGGAGATTGAGAATTACACCAAAATTATGATCCCATAAGTGATATGTCATCAAAGCAATCAGTGTAGATTACTTGAGCAAAGGGGTTGTACAAGCAGAACTAGAAGAAGTTGTTGCACCTTCATCAAAGGATTGTAAGTACTTTTACTTGTTCTTATCAATATATCAATGCTTGGCCTGTTTATTTCAATCTTATGTTTGTTCCACATGAGTTTGTCTTCAATAGATATATCTATATTTGAGCTAATCTCAGTAGAATAGGAATTCCATTGTATGTTTGTTTGTTYTACATGATCTATCAGGGAGCTTAGGATYGAAGCTCAGCCTGGAATTTGCAAGGACAAACGTTGTTAATAAGGTACATATATTTCTTCTTCTCCTTCATATATTAGCTTGATTAGACCTAAAAGGATGTCAGTGTCCATGTTAAGCACTTTTCTGTCTTGGCCTTAGGAGTCTAGAGACCAAGAGGGAATATGCTTGTCTACAGGAGGATTCACCTATAACAACATGCTTCTAACATCTATTCATTAACAAAAAAGGAGATACAAAACATTCAATCACATAACAAATGATCTACCATGGTTCACCCCTCCTATGATACATCCACAAGGATTTGGCTTCTCTTCTCTTTTATTATTATGTTTTCAAAACTACAACACCTCATGCAGTACAACTCCCCATCAAAACACGTCAACATCTACAATGAGGCAGACTAGATCACACTAGGCTCCTCAACCTGTGATCTAACCCTCAAGATATACCTTATTTCCTCTCCTCAACTCAACATCTTACAAAAATGGGATCAGATGTTACATACATTCAATCTTTGAACAACATAGTAACAATGACCAATCAACACAATAACCAACTCCGAACCTCAACATAGACCTCCTAGGTGCCTATTTATACATGTTTTTGGCGTATCTGCCATTACATATTCTTACCAAATCCCTAACCCCAACATGGTTAGGTCTTCTTGCATGCATGCCTCACATGCTTTCCTCCTTTACATGTGTGTTTTCCTTGCACGTGTTTCTTTTCTTGCCAGCCATCTTTTCCTTTTTTGTGCTTTGTTATCCAAAATTAATATTTATTCAAAAATGGGCCTACTCCCAACACTTGCACAATTATCGATTCGTGTTTCTAGTACTGGTTCTGGTTTTGTTGGTTTTCTAGTACCAGTAAAAACTAGGGTTCAAATTTCCATATAATCCATCCACTGAAAAAGTTCGCTCAAGCTGTCAAAATATGCACTAGGGTAGGGCACACTTCCCAAGGTGGTTTTTGGTAAAAAAATCATCTTTAGTAAAAATCCATAATTTTCATGTACGACAATAGTGACATCTGGATACCCAATGAAATATTCTCTATTTAGTCAAGCTATGATACCATGTTAAGTTTTACTGTTGTTATTAGGTTATTTCCAAATTTCATGAGCATTCAATGAATTTCAAAAATAATGGTATAAAGAGGATCACTGAAAGAAACATAATCACAAGGTATGCAACATTTTATCCTAGGAAACTCTCATGGGGGAGAAAAACCAACAAAACTTCCTGAATAATAGATTTCCAATACAATGCCAAGACTAAGACCAAAACATCAAAGACATACCAAGACTAAGCATGTGCCTCTCTTATCCTTCGTTATACTTCTTCCTCCAGCTACAACTTCCTTTAAGATATGTGCACTAGAGGAGTCAGTGAGTGTGTTCAAATGAGACACCAACCTCACATATAAATATAAGTGTGAGATGGCTCTAGGGTTGTGAATCTTCACTTGGTGGAGATGACATCTCCTAGAAGTGGTTAAAACCACTTTATAATTACTATGGGGCGACTTTACAAATATCACCATGCAAATACTTGTTTGACCAATACACAAAAGGGGATTTGATCTTACATAAGACCCGACTTGATCAATACACAAAAGGGGATTTGATCTATAAAATAATAACTCAAATATAATTAGAATATTCTTATAAGTTACAATATTTCAACAGCCATGATGAACTCAATATAATATAATTTATATAACACTACCATTGTTCAATGTTTCAAATCATTTAATTACTTTTTTAAATTACCCTATCCTTCGGTCATAGGGTTCTTAAAACTATGATCCTAGCTCTTATGAACTTATCCTACTCACAAATCTCCAAGCTACAACTTATTATACACAACTGTCATCTGATGGGAAACATTCTAATCAAGTGATATCAAAGACTTTTTCTTATTTAAATTACCACTTTGTGTAAACTCAAGTTTAAAATTTGATATAGTGCCATGTCACTAGCGCCATTACATTTACTATTAGTACATTACCTAAGAGTACCCATTTCTTAATTATCTTAGGTTATGACTCACTGCCAAACTCTGTGTTATACAAAACTCTTCATTGTTGTACTTTCTAACAATGATATTTGGAACTATCACTCTTCTTACTAGCCCTTGGTTTTTAAGATATCTTTGTGACCTCTATTGAAAAGTCTTTGAAACTAACAGTGGCTTCATAAGATAATGTTGGTCGATATTTTTTTTATACAGTTGGTTGGTTTACAAATTCATCTGTGCTTATTTGTGAATCTCACCATTTGATATTTGTTTATGGTTCACATAGGTTTGTAGTGTCTATGGGAAGCAAGCAGTTGGTATCCGACATGTTCAAAGGCTTTCTAACCTACAAGGGAAGTATCGACTGGATTTCCTTTGGTTATGTCTTCTATTATACTGCATAAGCTGACTCTATATTATAAAAATTAAATGATATCTTTGACACAGTGTTGGACATCCCTCTGGTGTATTCAATCGTATACAGATTTTTTTCAAGAAGAAATCATTCTGGTTTACAATGTAATAACCCCTTTATAAACCCATGCTTATATGTAATTAATATTAATGATTTCCAAATAATGGCATATAAACATGGTAATTTTATTTCGTTTGATTGGAATTCTAACTAGCTGACTGTGGGGTGAAGCATTAAAAGTACTGGCCATGATACCACTAGAGGAAAGAATGAGGGAACCTATTGAGGGGGGATTCAATATGATAAAATGGCCCAAACCTCCTTGTTGAGAAATTATTTTGGAAGCATTCATATTTTCTTCCCTTAGCCCCGATTTCAAGATAAATCAATTAATGAGAAGGGGTTGGTAGTTGAACAAACTACCACCCCCATGAATATAGGTATTGGAAAATTTTCTAGGACAAGAGAAGATGTTAGCCAGAGGTACAACAAAGTACGAATTATGCAACCTAGATTCACCACACGAGTTCCTTCTGATAGAAAGAAGAGGACATGTCAAGAAACTTTAGGTGTGGGCTGCGCAAGAAAATAATATAAAAGTGTAGCAAAGAAGGAGGGAGGTAATGACTGTGGAGGTGAAGCATTGAAAGTACTCACATAGATCACTAGAGGAAAGAATGAGGGAACCCATCGAGGGGATTCAATATGATAAAATGGCCCAAACCTCCTTGTTGATAATATTTTATTTCAGAAGCATTATTCATTTTATTTCCCTTAGCCCCCATTTCAAGATAAATCAGTTTGATGAGAAGGGGTTGGTAGTTAAACAAACCACCACCCCCATGAATATAGGTATTGGAAAATTTTCTAGGACAAGAGAAGATGTTAGCCAAAGGTACAACAAAGTACCAATTATGCAACCTAGATCACTACCCAGTTCCTTCTGATAGAAAGAAGAGGACATGTCAAGAAACTTTAGGTGTGGGCTGCGCAAGAAAATAATATAAAAGTGTAGCAAAGAAGGAGGGAGGTGTGGGTAAGAGAAGAAGATAGGGAAATTGAAGGAGTTGTTAGGATATTTAGACACTTAGGAGTTGAAGTTAACACATACACTTGGTCTAATGTGTTGTTAGGTAAAAGGTGTTTATCATGCATGCATTGGTATGCATTTGTAGTTAGAAATTCTGACAAATACCTATATGTTCTTGACATGAGTGATCCTCGATGGTTCATATTCTCCTTGATCTTAAAGACTATATTGATTGATGGATTAACACCGAATTAGTTAATTTATTCTGCTTAAAGAGAATGGAGGTCATTTTCCAATGATCGATTAGTGATAAACGCTCTTGTAAAATCTCTATGTAGTCTTTTTCTTTTTCATTAATAAACTTCTCCAGGTGGCCACATTGGCTGGGGTCGTGGATGTTTCCTCGTAGGGGTTTTATCACGTCAAAAAATCAGTGTGTTGATATTTGATCCAGTTTTCCGAGTTTTTATTGAAGGTGTTCTTCCTCTTTTGGAATACCTGTGTTGTTGAACATGGTATCAGAGCCTGTTTGAAGACCTTCTCTTGTTGTAGATCAAGCTCGTGAAGCCAAATTTCCTCATATCCATTTTACTACATTTCCATACATTTATAGGCTGAGAGGAATGTTCCATTGCGTCTGGAGCACCCATTTCAGTCAGGAATGCTTTTTGTTTCCCTCGAAAAGGTTTCTGTTTTCCCAAGATACGACCATTCCAACTAGATCCAAAGGTATAAAGCCTGAATACACCCTTTTTAATTTATTGCAGAGTATTATTTCGGTTTTATTTCGTTTTTATATTGTTTCTTTCTAGGTTTCTACTCTTTTAGATATACATATTCTCTTTACCCCATGCCTTGTACGATCTCAAAAAATCAGAGACATATAGGAAAAGGTGCATTTTTCGGGTAAACTAGCCGAGATCTAACCCTTGTTTTCATCGAGAAGAAAAAAAAAATTCTTGTGTGAAAAGATTTTTTTATGAGCACGCTCCCCAAGGCTGTCAACAAAAACAAGCCTCCTTCTAAACAATACAATATGTTTTGCTAGCCCACTTGGTTATAAGTTTCTTTACTAAGTAAGAGGTCTTGAGTTCAAGTCTCTCTTTTTGTTACTTTTTTTGAAAAAGTTCATGCTCCATTGTAAAGTATATTTCTCTTCAAGTATAAGAGTTGATCACTAAAAGGAGCTTTAATAATTTATTTTAGAGTTATTTATTTTGCATGCAACTTTATTTTCTAAAGTAACTTCATTGTAAGAGTGATCCCCACTTCTTTTTATAAAAGTGGGTCACTTCATAAAACAAATTATTTGTAAAAGTGAGGCTATTTGGAGGGGTATCACCACCACATGGTTCTTTGGTTATCGTTTATGCATTTTTTTAAAAGGGCATAACTTTCATTTCTAAAGTTTGTTTTCAGTGTTGTTTTTTTTAAACCACCCATTTTTTCGATATATTTCGATCCAAATCATCAATTTCAGTTTTTAAATCTATATTATCTACATATTTAATATGACTTCTTTCAATAATATTTTTCTTACCAACGTCAAATACTTCCAATGGAAATCCCATATGGAGGATTTATTAAGAAGTAAAGGCTTGTACCAGATTACCTTGGGAAAGGAAAAAGAAGATGATAATAAATTCAAATGGGCTAATAGGAGTGACGAAGCATGTGGACTGATTGGAATGTCCATCTCTCTTGATATAAGGTTCCACCTTCAAGAAATTGATGACCCCGATGAAGCTTGGGAAAATATTGAATATGTGTTTGGTAAACACAATATTATTCGAGCACATTAGTTAGAAAATCAAATATTTACTCTAATTCCAAATGATTTTTCTTCCATTGAAGACTATCTATCTAAGTTTAAAACACTTAGAATGTTATGTGAAGAATGTGATATAAAGCTGGAGGAAGAGCATTGCATCTATATTATTCTTTCTAATCTAGGTAGTGAATATTTTGTGTTTTTTTCTACCTTTTATGCCATGAGAGTGGCTCTAGGGAAAGCTTATCAAAATCCCACTTTCGAGTCCTTTTGTGATGCTTTTATTAGAGAGAAGGATAAGCTTGTACAACTTGGAGTGATTGACACTACATGTACCTCTGACAAAGCCTTAGTCACCTAGCAGAAAGATAAACCCAAGAATCCCAAGAAGCAACATCCTCGCCACAACAATAAGAAACATAAGGGTCCCAAACCCACTCAAGCAACTTCAACTCCTAATGGTGACAAAGGAGAAAAATTTAAAAATAAGAATATCGGTAGACATTGCAACTCTTGTGATAAATATGGTCATGATGAGTCCAAATGTTTGAAGAAGATGGCATCTTTAGAAGCAAGGATGAAGAAGAACAACATCAATATTGATTCTACTTCTTCTTCTTATCGTGGACATGCACTTTCTGCTTATGGTTTCTCCTTCAATACAAATTCTACTTCTTCTGATGATGAGTGGCTTATTGATTCTGGAGCATCCTATCATATGGCTAAGGATAAAGACATATTTTCTGCTCTAAATGAATGTAACACCAAGAAAATATTTGTTTGTGATGATATATATCTTAGTGTTGTAGGATTTGGAATAGTTCAAGTAGATAATGGTCATTTCAATGGTGTATTATTTGTTCCAAGTATTTATTGTAACCTTCTATCTGTATATCAAATCACTCATTCAGGTGAGGTAAAACCGTAGATTTTTTACCTCACAAAGTTGTAATCAAGGATCTATGAGATCCTAAGCATGTTCTTGCAATTGGAGTTGTTGATGATATTACCAGGTTGTACAAGTTTGAAAATTTTGGGTCATCATCTTTTCCATTAGTTTTTCTTGCTCATAGCGATGACTTGAGAAAAATTTGGCATGAGTAGTTTGGTCATCTAAACTATCTCTCATTGCAACAAATATGTAATCAAAATATGGTGACTCATCTTCCTCTTGTTTCATGCAGAGATGATGTTTTTGTCAGTTGTGTTCTCGACAAATATCATCAAGACAATTTTGACAAATGTGCCTCTTGGTACACCTCGAGCCCTTTGCAACTTGTTAACAGTGAGTTGTGTGGTCCACTTTCTTCTCCTTCTTTTTCTTGGTGCAAGTATTTCTTAACTTTCATTGATGAATTTTCAAAACATACTTGGGTTTACTTCTTAAAACCTAAGAGTAAATATTTTCACAAGTTTCTGGCCTACAAGGCCCTTGTAGAAAATCAATTTAGACATCAAATTCAAAAGTTAAGAAAAAATAATGGAGGCGAATATGTGAACAATGATTTTACAAGTTACTGCACTACACATGGAATCCAAATGCAACATATTGTTCCATATACACCACAACAAAATGGTGTTGCTGAGAGAAAGAACCACACATTAAAAGAAATGGCTAATTGTATGATCCAATTTAAGGGATTAAGTCTAAAGTATTGGGCATAATCCATCAACTGTGAAAATTACATATTAAATCCCACTCCCACAAAGGCTCTTAAAAATATAACAACAGAAGAAGCTTGCACTAAATTTAAACTAGATGTAAGTCACTTTTTTTTATTTGGAGGTATAGCATGGGCTCATATTGCTGATGAGAAAAGGAAAGCATTGCAGCCTAAAAGTCAGAAGTGTATATTTGTTGGTTATTATGAAGATGTCAAATGTTATAGACTTGTTCAATGTTAAGCCCTAATATTGGATCATTACTTCTTAATTGGGGCATATTAGATTAGTAATGTTATTTTATTTATGTCGTTCCATTAGTTGTAATTATACCTCCTAGTCTCCTATATATACCAAGGAGATATTTTCATTTGGAATCATCTTGTACTTGAACATTTATGTGGGGTAAAAGGAGGTTTCCCCCTCGAAGAAGCTTATTATTTGAAATTATCTCTTTTTCAAGGCGTTGAGTACTTATTCTGAGGTTTTTCTATGCTATATTGATATTTAGTTCTTAACATATGGTATCAAAGCTCAAGGTCTTGGGGTTTCACTGCTACATATGAGACACCATGGAATTTTCGCTATAATTTTTTTTCTAGAATGTTTCAGAAGGTACGGCTTGGAGGATATTTAGTAGACAGATCAAGGTACGTTGTGTTAAAATTTCATATCCTTAGGCCTCATAATTTTGGAGATACACCCTATGAAAGTTAGGGTTCTGCAATCATCCTGAACTGAGTCATTGCAGAATGTTCGCTATAAATTTTTTTCTGTAACGTTTCAGACCCTAAACTCTAGAGCATATTCACAGAAATTAGTAAGGTATCTTTGGTAAAATGTTAAGCTTCTGGATCATCTTAAATTTGTAGATACACCCTGTGGAAGATAGGGTATTTGACTAGTCCTATTGACTAGTCTCAAGGAGGTGTTCTAGGTAAAACAATCATAAATTCTTCCTAGAGTATCCAAATTGAGTGAGACCCATTTCATTGGATAGTAGACTGTTTGTAGTATCTTGGGTATGAGTTTCATAATTTTATATCATTTATTTTGTGCGGGGCATGCTATACAAGTGAGATCTCTTGGAAAGGCCAAAAATCAACAAGTTGTAGGGAAGTTACTATAAATTCCACTTGGCACATCCAATTTTGATCAGAATTGTGGAATTGCAGAGAATAAATCACCTCAAAATCAAGGTTTAAAGTGATACTTGGCCAACATTCCACCAAAAAAGGGAACTTCTACACCAAATAAGCCTCCAGACAATCCTACTTGGACTCTTGATGAAGGTGAAGAAATGTGTAGGGACATAAATGAACTACAAAAGAAGATGGATTCAATTTAAGATAAGTTGGATACTAATATGGATTCAATGGAAGCTAAGTTGGATACTAAGATGGATGTTTTAAAAAGGGAGATCATGGAAGGATTGAAAAAATTCCTAATAGAGAGGACACCTGAAAGTGAAAATGTATCCCATGAAATTCATGATGAGGACACATGGAAGGTGAATCAAG
>SNQJ01S0277767.1:0-11359 GCA_010110895.2 Picea sitchensis
ATCTTCATCTATGCATTCTCATCAAGGACAATACGTATTAGATTACATCAACAATCAATCCTTTGACATCAATAAATCACTTGACATCAATCAATGACATCAATCAATCAAACCATTGGCATCAATGACAACATGATCCAACAGATTCATAAGAGCTTGGCCAAATGTTTCATGCAGGATTCTTTGATTGGATTGAGCAGGAAATAGTCTGACCTAGGCCTGAAAGGCCTCCTTTCCAAGCCCCACAATGATAGATTGACTTCAAGGTTTTTGGACAACATGTTTATTTTGGATATATGGGTATTATTTTTGAAATAACTTCAAATTTCATGATCTAAGATTGCCAAAAGTAAATATGTTGATGGGAGACACAAGGAAGTGTGTTTTTCTTAACTAATGGTTATGTTATAATTGTTATGATGGATATGAACTAAAGGAAGTCACAAGGGGTCCCACCTACTACTTATTATTTAATTATGATCCTTATTATGACTATTACTTTTCCCCCTAACTAGAGTAGTTGATTATTTAGTTAGCTTAACTAATGAGTTGGTTCAACTAGTTCAACCAAATTCTAGTTTGTTAAAGGAAAGAGGAAAGGGAGGAACAAGGAGAGGATAGAAGCACAAAGCATGCTAAGGTTTTCTCTTTGAGTTGATGTTGAGATAGTTCAGTTTTCATTCATTCATATATTCATCATAGCCTAATTTGCTTTTGTGATAGAAAGGTCTTATTGTAGAAAACAATATTAGGAGTTGAATCAAATCATTAAGACACTTGTTCTTCATAGGTGTTGATCTATATTTGATAGTCTATGTAGAATTGTCTATTTGTGAATTAATTTTCATGACTGATAAAGGCTATTGTGCAGAGTCGAGTAGGAAGCAATCTCTGGTAAGTTGATCCAACTTTTAGAGTTCATTTTTGGTTTTTTTTCAGAGGTCCTTTTGTATGTTCCATCAGGGATTTCTAGGTTTGACTTTGGTCCAAGATTTTTTGTGTGAAGTTTTGTCAAGACAATGACTCTTTGGTGAATTGGAATGAAATAAAGGATTTATTTATGTCTCATATATCTTGAGTATCATATTGGTGTATTTACTTCTATTCTTACATTTATTTAAGCAACTGATATGTTCAAAAAAATACATAAAAAGTGAATTTCCAACAAGATTTTTGTTGATAAAAGACTAGCCTAAGAACTTGTAATTAATACTTGTGAGTTAGGGTATATATTTTGTTGGCAATAAAACATAGGGTGATATTCCCATATACTTTAATTTAGCCAAGTAAAGTCTGAAAATTCTTGAGTAAGATCAATTCATATCTTTTCCTCAACAACGCTCTCACAAGAGATCTGATCATCCCGTCCATCTTCAACTAATCTTTGAACAATGTCGCTACTATCAGATTCACTTGAATCCTAACAAGTGCAGTTTTTACATGACGCCAGGTCATCTCTTAGGTTTTATTATATCGACAAAAAGTATCATGGTCAATCCTCTCAAGGTTGAGGCGATAGTTCAATTTTTTCCCCCGTGCATGATACCCCAACTTCAAAGCTTACAGAAGAAAGCGAATTTTCTTCGACGTTTTTTCATGAATTACGTTAATATCACTAAAGGGTTTATGCAGCTCTTGAAAAAATGGGTCCCATTATGTTGGGATGAAGCTATTCAGTTCTCCTTTGAAGTGTTTAAATGTGCCCTGATGTCTGCCCCTCTACTCTAGCCTCTTGATTATAACAGATATTTCTTGTTGTATTTGGTTGTTTGAAAGTCAACCATTGGCATGGTATTGGTTCAAGAAGATGATATGCTCAAGGATCACGCTATATATTACCTTATCCAAGGCCTGGTTGGACCAGAACTCAACTATTCTCATGTTGATAAGATTGCTTTGGCAGCTGTTCATGCTGTCCAACTGTTTCATCACTACATTTTTATTCGCAAGACCACTATCATTGTCATCGTCAACCCTTTCCAATATGTGTTAAAACGATGAGTCATTAGCGAAAATATCAGTATACAGATAGTCATCTTACAGGATTTTGACATGGATTTTGTTTCTATGAAATCAAAAAAGTCATTGGTCTTGCCGAACTCATTTTGGAACTTTGGGTCGAGTCTAGTGATATCATGCCCGAGGATTCGCCTATTAAAGGATATATTTTTCTAATTGCATCTTCAAACCTCTTGTATGGAGATATACTTGTGTATATCCATACCTTGAATTGCCCCTCTTCTTCTTCTCATAATGAGCGTCGATGAATTCGACATCAGGCGCGAAACTATCTTATACTCGATGACACTTTGTATCATCGAGGCGTCGATTTCATTCTTCGTCGATGCCTCATCCATGAAGAAGCATAGCTCATTTTGAATGAATGTCACACTGGAGCATGTGGCGGTCATTTTCCTGGGTTGGAAACAACCCAAAATATTCTACGTGCAAGTTACTTTTGGCCCTCGTTAATCAAGGATTGTGTTGAGGAGATCAAGAAGTGACACCCATGCCAAATATTTTGTCGGAAGATGCAGGCACATCCTGATCCTATGTTTCCAGTCATTGTTGTTGGTCCTTTCACCAAGTGGAGGATTGACTTTACTACATGTCACCCAGCCTCATCCAAGGGGCATCGTTATATCATCTTAGCAATATAATACTTCACAAATTGGGTCGAAGTTATGCCAACGTTTAGTAATGATGGAGAAACTGTGGCTCTTTTCATATTTAATTAGATAGTAGAAAACTTTGGTATCCCGAAGGATATTTTCACTAACCATGGCAATCACTTCCAAAAAAAAATGATGACTGAGTTAATGTCAAAGCTCGGGTTCAAACAAGAACATTTGTTACCTTATTACCCACAAGAGAATAGTCAGGATGAAGCTATGAATAAGTCTCTCAAGACTATTCTTCAATGGACGATCAATTATGCCAATTCAAATTGGCATTTGATGTTATATTCAACATTGTGGGCCTACCGAATGTCTGTGAAGATTTCCACTGGTTTTTCACCTTTTCAAATCATATACGAGCTAGAAGCAGTCTTACCTATTGAGTGTCATATTCCTTCTTTAAAGTTGGCAGTGCAATTGTTGTCGGACACTTCATAGCTTGAGGAAAGCCTTCTATATCTCGAGCAATGTCATGATGCAGCCTTAGTCAATGAGGCTCATAAGCAACGAGTCAAGTGTCAGTATGATTGATCTGTTCATCCTCACATTTTCTCTGAAGGTTATCTTGTCATGGTCTATGATCAAGACAAAGATCCCCTGGGGGCAGGCAAGTTCAAACCCATGTGGTTTGGACCGTTCATTGTGAAAGAGGTCTTGAAGAAGAGTGCTTACCATTTGGTTGATTTTGAAGGAAATGCCTTGGCGGAGACTAAAAATGGAATCTACCTAAAGAAGTACTACTCTTAGGTTGGTCACCTACGAGACTAGAAATGGGATCCAACTAAAGAATTACTACTCTTGTTTTTTGGACATGTATTTATTTATGTCTTGTTTTTCACTATGGAATATGTCAAGTGAATCAGAGGTGTATTTTGGGCTCGCAGACAATGCTAGCCGACACACTCGGAGGCTTGCTTCTGCAGCCTTGATGAGTTTCACACCTAGAGGCCAGTTTCTATCTTCCGGAGGTATTTGTCTATGAACAATGTTGTTCGATACAGTGCAACAATAAAATTGCTTTGTGATGCTTTGTCACATGGAATTTCTCACCTCCAGGTCTACCTAGATACTCAACTGGTTGTGTCCCAGTTAAATGGGGTTTACCGCATTTATGATCCCACTTTGCACCAAAAATTAGTTAAGGTACGTCTCTTAGAACGATATTTTGATTACATTACGTATATCCATGTTCCTAGGATATTTAATCATCTAACAGATACTCTAGGTAATCAAATTTTATATTGGCATGTTGCACACACATAAATATAAAATCACACGCATACACATGTAAATACATTTGTAAAATTCCATCCATAAGACAAAAATGATGTATATATATATCTCCAAAAAATAGTGTCATGAGTACATAGGTGGGCATTAACACCTCAAAAGTGTTCATTATACATTACTGGGCTTATTCCCTAAAAAAAAAAAATACATATACAAAAGATTCCCTCAACACATCAATGGTCTATGTTATCTAAGCACGGGGCCTATTCTCCTTATCATAGTGTACAACAGTGTTAGACAAATGTCGGAATAATTGGACCCAATTCTGAGGCACCCCTACTACATGAGGCTACATAGAAGGGGGGTATCCTTGATCTTGACCATAGGTACAATACGAGTGAGCGATGTAAGGTTGCACTCCACTCGTCTCATAACTTTTTCATCCTCTTTAGTTGGGGGTCCCCCTGCAGCTACTGGTCCTCGGACTGTTGTTGGTCCTGCCTCAAGTCGAGGATGTCATTGAGTCCTAGCAAATTCCATCGGTTGTACAAGTCCCACATCTGTACATAACAGATACAAGAGTCAATACTTTCTGCACACATAAAAAGGATATATATAAAAAAAAATTAAAAAATTAAATAAACTTTAAAAAGTATGTTACCTATATCACCTCGCTCCTCACCGAGAGGCACATGCATGTCTAGTTCTCTATTGAAGTTGATCCTGACATATGGTTAATCCTAGATCACCATGATTTGTCGTGCCCACCAATCAAAGAATTTTTCATCAAAGGCCTCTATGGTACTCCCTCCACCCTATCAAGGCAACAATGTTTCCCACCTTGTCACTGTTGGGAAGGAGGCTACATGCCCTCGTATGGTCTCTCTAGGACTAAGAATGAACACTCTCTCAAAGAAGAAGGAGCAAAAAATGGTACCGAACCCGAATTTCTTGTTGGTACGTCGCCGACACTTTGTAGGTTGTCGCTTCATGCATATCATCATGGTCGTAATCCAGTCAAAAATGTTGGCCTCCAAACACTGAATGGCACAATGCATGTGTTCCTGGGAGGCCTGGTGAAGGGTTTCAGATCCAGTAATCTGCCTGATCAAGAGTAAGATCACACACATAGATAGGTTATTGATCTTGTGTGTTGGCACCTAAGAACCTACCTTCTCAATATCAACCACACAGTACATCTGAATATAATACTTGATGTTAAAGGACCCCGGAGGAAACATCCTCAAGTTAATTGGTTTCCCTCTCCTTGAGAGGCTAGTCAAGAAGTATATGTCCTCTGTATTTGGGGTCATTGATTGACCCTGTAGCATAAATGCATCTGCATCAGGATGCCAATACTCCACAAGATCATTGAGCAACCTAGGTTGTTTTGTCATGAACAGACACTGGAAGAACTTCCATAGCCCACATTATTTTAGTGTGGTGATGGCTATAGGGTCCTCTTTGACCAAAATATCAATGTCCTCATGCTCCCTCTCCCTCCAGTGAACATACATCCCATTTCATGGCAAAATGGAGGAGAGTCAGTGCTTGCATTTAATTTTTTCAATGTCTTCCAAGGTGTACGCAGGATATTTTGCACACAATCACAAATGTACATGGGCTAGTGTTTTCCTTCCTAAGTACATATGTGGGCTAGTTGTTTCTTGGATGAATACATATGCGGGTTAGCCTTGGATAGCCCATGTACACGCAGGGCTGCTCTTTTTACAAGAGTGTACCCACTAAAAACCTAAAATTAATGCATAAAGAATGAATTGAATTGCAAGAGGGTGTGATTTGTACTTACTTAGTCCAAGTAGAAGGTCATTTTGTCCATTGAAGATCCCAGAATCTACTCTTTTAGCAAAGGGGTATTTTTTCCTTTTGGTTGATTTTCAAATTGCAATGGTAAAAATGAGCTGTCAACTTCTATTTATAGACCTTTTTGGCCCCTTTTTCCCCCTTTTGACCCCCTTTCTCTTTTTTCCTAGCTTAGTGATCACTTGATTCCACTTCTGAGTTTCTATTTGGTCGTTCTGATACTCTTTTTCTTTTGGTTTGGAAATTTTTTGGATGGGTCACTTTTTGGGTATCCTTTGGTAAAAGTCATTTTTTCCAAAATTTTGCATATAACTTAGGATTTCATTTCCACTTTCTGCATCTCGTTGTCTTTTTCTCTTTGCCATAGGATCGACCACACCAAAGTGCAACACAAAAACTTCATTGCTTCTCTAGAAGTGTCATAATTATGTGGTAGAGCCTGCATTTACATGTATGGCCTAGGTAGATCCTTGTTGTATTTTTGCGTCCATGTTGTCAGTAATGACTACACGCTTGGAAGTCCTTGTTATTTCTATCATGATTACAAGATAAATCTTCATTTGTTTGATGCACCATCATTCTAGGCCTTACCCCGAGGAAACTCAAATGAGCACGCTTTGTTGTCTTTCAAGCTCACTTTGAAATTCGAAAAGAACATCTAATGAGATTGTATTTATTCTTTTCGATCTCGTTTGGATTAACTAAGAAAACTATCCCCCTGGAGTCTTCTTTAAGTCATTTTCAGACTCTCTAAACATGAAAATATTGTTGAACGATCTTGTTACCCTTCATGCTCACCAAACTCAAATTTGAAGGCACTTCTGTCTAGCGGTAGTTTACCCCTTTCTCGGTTCGGACGACTAATTTTATGAATAAAGGTATGCTCTGGGAACTTCGGTTCACTAGAAGAGTATTCTCATGCGTAATTATAACCCTTTTTTGGGCTTGAGGGAATAAATCTTTGAAAAAGGAACATTCTCCTTGGTTTTGGTTTATCACCTTTTTCGAGCCTTGGAGATTCCTTACGAAAAAGGAACCCCCCCAGAGTCCATAGTTAAGCTCTTTTCAGACTCCCTAAAATTGAAAATATTGACAAGTGACCTTGTTCCTTCACACTCATTAAATTGGTCCAGAAGAACATCTATTAGCATGAGTTGAACCCTTTTCCATCTTGTAGATTATAGCGGAAAAAGGTACACCTCAGGAGATTCTTCTCGTCGAGAGATTTCTCCTCAGTTACTTTTATACTTTTTCGCGCTAAGGAGACTAAACTCAAAAAAAGGTTGTATGTCCATAGTTAAGCTCTTTTCAGACTCCTTAAAATTGAAATAATTGTCGAGTGATCTTGTATTTGTCACACTCGTTAAAATTGTTTTGAATAGATGTATTTTCAGTGCAAGTTTAACCCTTTTTCGAACTGACTAGACTATCTCCGAAAAAGGTATTCCCTGGAGTCTTCTTTTGCATTTTTTCAGACTCTATAAATGTGAAAAAACTAACAAGCTTACCTTCTCTGGGATCATAAAAATTACATATAAGGGGTCTCATTGTGTCTTGCTTAATCACATTTGCAAGTATCATATTTGTGTCTTTTACCTAATGTCGGCTCCATGTTGCTCTCAAATGAACCTTTGAAGCATTCCTTATATGGAAGACTTGTAGCACTTATTGCCTCTATGACCTGATACCTTGAACCATGGAGGAATTTTCCTCGATTGTCCTTTTCCTGCACATGTCTCCATGCTCTGAGCATTAGTATGTTCCATGATCTTGGAACTAGTATGCTTTCTTGCGAAACTCATTCTTCCTTTGTAACGTAGCATTCTTTTATTCTTTTTCAAGCTCTTAAAAAATTGAAAAAGACAAAAAAAAAACAAATATTCCAAAAAGAGGGGATGAGAAATATTCATTCTTTTTTCAGTAGGAAAGAGAGTCGCCCTTGGACAAATCACATCCTTCCTTTTGTTCATCAATCATTNTAGTATGACCTTAGGAATTTGTTCTCACTACATATATTTGTGTCCTCCTCTGTTTGGTTACTCTTCCAAACACATGGAGAGTTTGCATTGCCTCCTGCATCACAAACTTATGTCAATGTCATGTTACCCGTGTCTCATCATATTTTGTGCTTTTATCCAAGGGAAGTTTCACTCAACCTAAGTCGACCTTTCTGCAGTTTGTATCTTGACCTTCATGAGTAGGCCATCCCGAGAGTCCAGTCAAGTCTAGATTCTAAATCGACTAAGTTCTCTGCCTGATCATCAAGATCCTCATGTATTTTCCTGACCAGTTGTTGAAGACCTCGAGGTAGTGAGTTATACACTCCCATTGTACTCCTACCAGAGTTTTGATTATCTTGAGTTCTTTTCTCGAGTTATGAATACCTAATCTCCAGCCGCAGGAATCACTAGCTTCTTGAAGTTGTTTCTTGAGTTATGAATACCTCATCTCTAGCCACATCCGTCACTAGCTTCTTGAAGATGAATACTCTACTTGTATATCTTCGACTGATTTTGAGATGTAGATTTGTTGTCTCTTGCTCGTGGATACACTTTATATATCTATATGACATGGATCTATAGTGTATTTGATTGTCATCCATGATTCAGTTTATCTCGATCATGGGTATGCCCTCCTCAGAGAGACAATTGTTGTTTTGCAGATGGCACCTCCAGAACTCTAGCCCCGGGCTCACTCGATTTTGTGGATTGGTGAATATGTTGTATTGTATTTATTCCATCGGTTTCTCTTCTGAACTCACACATTAGGGGGCATCTATTATAGCCCTAAAATTCCATATTCATTCATACATGGCCTTAGACCTCTTACTTGCATATTTTTCCAAAGAACTGTTGAGGAGATCTTCTTAAAAAACCATTTTTTAGAGCATATATGTGCCCTGTACCACTACATCCCACGTACACATGCTTGTTTCATGTTATAAATCTCACGTACATACGCTTGTTGTATACTAAACATCCAACGTATGCTTGCAAAAGTTGCAAAAATTAAAAAGTTGTAAGGAATTCAGTGAAATTCACGGGCTATTGGAGGTTTCCCAACCAATTCACCTTCTATAGCCTGTCACCCAACCGAATAACCATCCTTTTGTCATATAAAATGATTTTTTGGGGTCTCATTTCACATCCAAGAATAAGAACAGTGAAACTCTGCCCAATTTCACTTCCCTTCCTTGCCCAAGATTTTGCTACCTTTTTTGAGATATTGCCTCAGCATTCCCTCATCAACCCCTTGTTCCTCCATTCAATCCATTCCCTTTCCTCTAGGTGATCAGAATATTGATAGAAGAGGCCTATTGAAGGTGCACTTGGAGAATTATAAAGAGGATCCTAGACCAGGTTCGTGGAATGGTGACCGACACAGATTGTAAGTTTCAGTCTTTGTTTGATGAATAAAAGAATTTCTTTTCTCTATCCCAAATGATGATGTTTTGTGTATTTTATTTGATTTATACTTAGAATTTGATATCTAACCCTAATTTATGAATAGAAATAGCATGCTTGTAGTCCTTGTTTTCCTATTTTTGGATGTAGGTGAGCCTTGGGAGGAGACTTGCAGTATTTGGAACCATAAATCTTGAGGAGATCTTCACTAGACGTGGGATAAAAGGTACATTTACCGATTGATCCGTCAGGATTTTTCGAATGACTATGGTTGAGTTTTTAACTTAGCATGCATTAATTGACCATTGGGAAACTTAAAGAAAGCATGAGAAAAGAAAGGAATTATACATCCATTAACATATTTGAAGATCTAAAATGCAATGAAAAACAACAAAACATTATACACAGAGGTTGATAACGGAGTTCGGCAACTTTGCCTACGTCTCCGGGCCTTTTCTCTTGTGGGGGAGGCTTTTTATTTCTGTTCGAAAGTTCAATGGTACATATTTACAATGCCGAATGGTCTCTAGACTAATCTAGTCTTGTTCGCTCAGATCTCTGGAACCATGCACAAGAAACGGCACCTGAATCGGATGTCCGGAACTCTCACAAATCGTCTGACAGCATCTCCTCCTCAACGGTCTCCCTGCCTCAAACTGGCTCTGTCTTGGCTTGCCTCAGCATCTCTGCTCTACATTTCTCTCAAAATCTGTCTCCTTTGGCCTCAAAATGGCCTTGGTTAAATAGTGGGGGAGTTGGTTATCCATCTCCAACTTCCTCCACGAATTTAGGCTCTAAAAATGCCCAATAACCCTTAAAAATGGATTAATTACATTAAATTTAGCAAAAGTGGTTAAAAAACCCACTTTGCAACTATACATTATAGTTAAAACAACCATTTTTAAAACTAAATCGGGCTTAAGCCCCTTTTACCCGAGCGTGCGCACCTTTTATACGGTTACATGGGCCATGTGGCCACGCGCTAGCCCAAAGGGCTAAGCGCGGGCCACCCCAAATGCGGGCACTGGTCACATGGCAAGTGGACAGGACCGTGGGCTAACATTTGTTAACCGTTTGCAAACCGAACACAACTGCGCAACCGTTTACATAACCATTGCAAACCATATATAACCGTGGCAACTGTTGTAACCATAATACAAACCGCGCTCGTTTCAAAAACTCCCTCGCCAATGGTCGTATGTGAATACAATGAAACCAGGGTCGGGGCTAAGCCCCGGCCTGACCCCCCGCAATATGTATTATAAAANNNCAATAGAACCTGCTCATATAACAAGTTCCACCATGTGGTCTGTTGGCCCGACGTACTTTCCCAAAGAGTTCAATCACCCGGAGGTCTTGAGTTCGAATCTGGTCCGAGCCGTTAACAAAATTTTCCATACCCAAAACAAATTAGCCAATCAAACGGTGCCACGTGGAAGCCCCTGATTCGGCCACGTGGCACCTTACCAACCAACCAAAAATTGACATGCGTCATCTGTTGATTGGCCCACATGCCAGCCACGTGGCATCTGCCGTACATCCAGTCATCTGCCACATCATCGCCACATCATTCACTGCGTCATCTGCCGTACGATGCTGACATCATCCCGTGCCACATGTCACCATTTCAGTGGTGACACGTGTCACCTTGGAATTGGTCCAACCGTATTCCCAAAATGCCAAAACTGCCTGACACGTGTCACGCTCTGGAGCTGCCACGTGTCTTGTACGGAACCTGCCACGTGTCAGCGTACGGACCTGCCACGTGTCCTGTACGGACTGACATGTGTCCTGTACGGACTGTACGGACAAGAACAGTCAGCATTCCAAAATTTTGCCTGTTTGGCTCGACGGATAGAATGCGATATCTTCTCCATACAGACTCTGTTTGACAAAAAAAATATACCACCAGAATCCAGAAGATGAGCTGGACACAATGGTGTTGGTTTCGTCGGATTCCGATCACTTTCATTTTTGATCATTTTTCATGCCCTGACAGGCTTCTGAATCCGATTTCGGATCACACCTCCCCACAATAAGACCTTTTGGTCCCCAAAAGGTTATTGATCAGTCAACAAGATCGAGATAGGCCACCCGGCTTGCTCTCTGTCTCTGAACTCTGTCCTGTGCACCTGTCTCATCACGATCATCTGTAACACAATCATGATAACTGACAGTATATTGTTAGCCATTGCAACCCTGTCACATCTTACTGAAGCTACT
>SNQJ01S0277770.1:0-11359 GCA_010110895.2 Picea sitchensis
ATTTGGAGGGCCATCCTTGTGCATTTGAGACTTGAATTGAATTTTTTTGGTCAATAGCATCCCTTACAGCCTCTTAAGAACCCTCTTTCTGAGTCATGGAGACCCCTCAGTCAAAGAAAGCACACAAAGGTGGCAAGATAGTTTGAATAGAACCTGTGGACATGTGGCTTTTTGACACAGAACCCATGGAAAGGGAAATGTTTCGAAGAGAAGGATGCCTCTCTTTCTGCCAGAACATGCAGAGAGGCCACTCAGAAGTAGAAAAACAATTTGCACTAAATTTTGATGGAGATTTGGAATTTAAGGTGACTGAAGCCTCCATCTCAGCTGCAACAGGGATCCCCATTTCAGGAGAAAATTGGTTCAAGTCCATGGTATTGAGTTCACCTTTCGTTAAAGATCTATTCAAGCCTGAATACCAAGCCAATGATTTATCTAAGAGTATGCCAAGGAATCAGTTGATTGACCAGTTTGACAGAATGTTGAAAATCATACAGAGATATCTTAGTTGTGAAGGGAGATTTAACACCCTGTATCATTACCACATAAGGTTGTTGTTGCATTTTACTAGTAAGGTTCAGATGAATATTCCATATTACTTGCTGAGAAGTATAGGTAAAATGGTAGATAGGGTGCAAGCCAAATCTAAGGATGTGGACTCCAGTCTTTTCCACTCTGGACTTATCAGGATGCGTGTCTCTGAAGAGTTGGGAAAGAAAGAGATCTCCTGGGAGAATTTTTTGGTCACTTCTCACTTCAAGCTAGACCCAACACCTACCCCCCAATCACAGATTGCGGGCTCTTCATCACCTACCAGTACTAAAACAGGGATCAACAAGAAGAGAAAGGGCAAAGCCCCTGTTTCAGAGATCAATAAGCAGGTCAGGGAAGCTGAGGAGGAAGTATGTCCTTCCCCACATAGAGATTTCTCACCACCACCTCCACCAAGGTTAGAAGAAGTTCCATCTTCTACCAAGGTGACATCAAAAAAGGGAAGAAGCTTATCTTTCCCTCTCATCCTCTAACAGTTGACATCAAAGGTAAAAGACCTTTCACTAGGTCATCAATTCCTAAGGGGGATTTCAAAGGAAAGCCTTTACCAGAAACCCCGATACATAAGAAGAAATGGAAAGGCATTGAAAAAGTTGTAGAAGAGAAACAAGAAACCCCTGTATAGAAAATCAAGGTAAAGGTACCAAAAGACCTTTGGAGAGGGAAGATGAAATCCCTGTGAAGGATTGTAAAAAACCTATGAAGAATAAAGAAAAGGTTGTTGTGCAAGAGAAGAAGCATAAAGGAAAAGGTTTTGAGAAGGCAGATGAAACATGCAAGGAAACTCTGGTACAGATGGAAGAAAAGGACGAGAAGAAGCCTGTTGAGACTGCACATGTTCCCAACCCCATTGGCGATCAGACCTTCAAGAGACTCATAAGACAACTTAAGGAATCAAGGAAGGAAGTGGCCCAATTAAAAAGGGAAACCATATATGAGAGAGCCAAGATGACAGAGCTTATAGAGGGCTACAGTGATACTCTTGACTTAGCAAAATTAACAGCAAGAAGGGTTCAACCCCTTCATAGGTAGCTCCAGAACCTCTACAGGAAAAACAGGGGTTTCCAGGCTCAGAACAGGAAGCTAAAGGCAGAACTGAAGCATTTCCAAGATAAAGTAACCCAAAATAATTTGCAGGTGTTAGTTGAGGCTTCCATTGAATATGACAAACTAGTAGCTAAGGAGAGCACAACTATATTGAAGAAGCTTACCAGTGCTAAGAAGAAGAAATCTACTGAATTAGTTGGAGACAATCTTTCCACCAAAAAGAGTGTGAGGCTAAGTGTTAAAATGACAAAGTAGTTGGTAGTGGTAAACCCCGTTTTTTAGAGTTGTTCCTTCTTGGAAAGGTTAACTGATATGCACATACTAAGTTTTTCCACCTATACAGGCTTCTATGTGTTTAGCTATATGAATTTTGGAATTTTTTTCTAAGTGCTAGCTTCACTCAGTGGTAAAAGCACCAAAGTAAATTGATTTTTCATCATGGAAGGACACAAACAGCGCTACACACGTTCAGGAGTCAAAGACGTTGCATTTTTGGCATAGCTACCCAAACCCTTATGCAGACACAGCGTAGGTGGCACTGCGTAATATTTTACAGAACGCATAATTGTCATACAGGCGCTACCCACATGCGCTGTGTAATATCTTACAGAGAGAGGGTTCACACACAAGCGCTACTCAATATTGCAACAGAGGACAAATGTAGACGCAGATATGCATCACAGTGGCGCTACCCGCAGGCGCTACCTTCTCTCCTTGTTCCATTTTAGGGGGCGCTACACAGAATTGATACCCAAGGGAGTAGCCAGCAAACACCAGGGATCTAGGAAGACTAAGCCAACAATTTTGGATAAGTTAACGATGGAATAAATGACAGAAGTAGCAGTTGGTGTGCAGAGGACAACTACAAGATCCAAAGGGACACATGGAAAAACAGGAGTTAAGCAGCAAAAGAGGATCAAAGAAGTTAGAAGCATGATTGGGTTTAGTCACCAACACTTCCCTGTTTTATAGCATAGGTTGTTATCTTAGTTGTTAGAATAAATAAATTTTTTGAGATTTTTAAGGAAAAGAGGCCAGCTCGTACCTACAGTTGTTTCCTCCCTTTCTTGTTATAAATAGACAGATGAATTTCTTTAATGGGTTCGGATGGTAGAGCAAGGCTCCCAAGAAAATGTAATATTTTTTATAAATGACTGTGATCTAGTATGTATTGGACTTAAGACTTTTTGACTAATAGAAATCAGCTCTTATTTCAAACTATTTGTTTCTCATGCTAAATGTTCATATTTGAATGCTTCATATGGATGACTGTGGTAATGATATGATGGATGTTTGATCATTTTATTGTCATGGTGTTTATTTAGCTCCTCAGTTTCTAATTTCAAGAAGATCTTGTTTTAAGAAACTTTCTTCCTTTGGGATTTTGTGGACATGATGTTTGCAGTAGCTCTTACATTCCTCTCATTCAAGTCTTCTTTCTATCCACATTTACTCCCAAACTACTAGTTGAAATTAGTCAAGACCTTATTTGTTGTTACATGTTAGCCCTGTTTCTAAGTGAGGATATTATCATTTAGAGTTTTTCCATTCGACCTTTCAAAAAACACTCATACTTTCACATATCATCTGATGGGTACTGGGCTTACCTTCCTTGCAATCAGAAGGTGACTGCTAGTGCTAACAGATATGACAAAAGAACTCACACCACACACCTATGTACAGGTAACTACACATTCAGATGGTTTACACGAAGTAGATCCCATTGTGAGGATCGGGCCAAGGATATTTTTCATAATCGAGGATCTCATAAGCCATTCTTGGCATCATATGGCTCACCATGTTGGACCCAAGCCACATAGGAAGGAATTTCATCATATGAAGATACTCATTGTGAGTAGTCTTATGAGCTAGGGAATATCCTTGATGGGTTCCATCAAGACATGAAGGAAGTAAAAAACATTAATCTTCAAGGGAAGGGAAATCAAAGAATTCAGTGGAAAGTTCCAAAAAACATATATGAGGCAGAAAAGGGTCAAGACTAGGAGGGCTATTGGATTCCCCAGCCAATGCCCCTAGTCTCGGATTAAGACTCAGCATGTCAACTCTCATCAATTCTGAATTAAGAGAAGATGATGGATGTGTCATCTCATCCTTTGGATTTTTTATGGAAGCCATGACTTCCAAGATGGAGTCTTCTAAAGGAAACTCAATATCTAGGAAATCATGTGAATGCAGAGAATCAACAACCTGTTTGGGTGGAGTGGGTTGATCAAACTCCAGATGAGGATGGAGGTGTTGGCTAGTATCAGCGGATGTTGATGGGATTGTCGGATAGACAATATCGACCGGGGTAAGCGGCATGGATTCTCCATATTCATCAATGTCCTTAGGATGAGGTACCACCCGAGGGTCAACAGAGTCGATGGATCCACTGGTAAATGACAAAATCATGTTGATAGGAGAGATATTTGCAGTGGGAGACAGTGGGGGAAGGGGAAAAATTCCCATCAGTGAAGTATCTTTGAAAATCCCCACAGCGACGTTGAAAAAAGACTGCGTGGTATCACCAACAAAAGGTACATTTGACCCCACATTGGATCCAAGGTCTGGGGTACAGAACGCAAGCTGATCAATTCTAACGATTTTCCCTTGGTGAGGGAAGCATAGGACCCTAAAGACCAATGAGATAATTGCAATCATCTCATGGAACCAAATACGCCCGAGTAGCATATTGAACTCAAGAGGTGTGTCGACGACCTCTACCACCATGGAGACGATCTTTCCACCTAACTCAATGGGTAAGGCAGTGATTATGCCATGAGGCTAAAACATGTGTCCATCGAATTATTTTAATAGTGTTGCATACGTGTTGATCTTGGAAGAGACAAGGGCCTTCCAGAAAGAAATAGACATGATGCAAGTCAGGGCTCCTTCATCAACCATTGTCCGGTAGATGTTTTTCCCCAATGATTGCACTATGATATGAAAGGTAACCTAATGGGAGAGCCTATGAGTAACCTGACCGATATCAAAGGTTATCAAACTCAAATTTGAGGGATTAACCTTGCCTATAGAAGACAGCAGGGATTTTCGCTGCATGGGGCAGCTTTGGAGGACTTCAAGGTGCCTAGGCCGAGTCTTCCACAATATTGTAGTTGTGGGCAGCCCGAGTATAGGTATTATGTGTCATGCATTGAATAAATCCCTTCGGGGGGTGAAGCGGTATCAAAATATGGCTTCTCAATTTGAAGAGGGTCACTAGGCTAGGAAGAAGATGTTGCTTCAGTCGCAGCGTGAGAAGGCTAGGGGATGTCGTAATTCTTGGATCACGTTTGCAAATTGATTGTTTGGTCACACATGAAAATGGGAGAATTCAAGGAAGACCCCTCATGGCGAGGGGAACCTACCATGCCCCCTTGCAGAGGGGCAAGATTTGCAGCAACCATGTTTTGAGGTTGATGGGGGGAAGGATGGGTTAAGATAGCAGGGTGTTGAGGGGGTCGTTGTTGTGCAAACAATATATGGATCTCATCCTTCTAAGGAAATTGATGAGTAGGGTGGGCATCCCCAAAAATGGTGCAAGGAAAATGACTCTTCCTTTTCTCATTAGTGCCTCCCTCCTAGGTGTTTTGGGTAGAGACAATCCCTTTCTCATTGTTCGAATTATTTTTCTTGTTTCATTTCTTCTTGCCTCCAGGTTGTTGAGGATTCTTTGGTTGCGTGGACTTCAATGAATTCACCTTGGATTTTGAGAGGGGACTGCAATAGTTTGAGTGTTAGTTCTAGAAGTCGACGGGTGTGATGTAATCAACATATGACCCATTTGGTCAGCTAATTGGTTCACAAACGCATGGGAAACAGAACCAACCACATCATCAGCATGGGGTCCTAGTTTTGTCTTCCTTGGATCTGTCGATGACCGAGAAGCATTTGGAATAATTTCATATAGAGTACCCAACTAAGAATAAATCAAGTCTAAGTGTTGGGCACGCAAAATGGCCTACTCCTTGGTAGCCACCCCGGCCATATCTACATCTCAGGAAATGGGTGCTAGGAGGGACTTTGTGAACCACTCCATAAGGAGTTTGTCCATAATCTGAGTCTTAATCATCCTGCATCGTCACTGCCACTCATGTATATGGTTGGAAATATGGGTGGAATTTTCTTGATGTAGTGAAGTCAAGATATTCATTCCTATCTCATACCGGATGGGAAATTGGTGATGTGTTAAAAACGCCATTTCCATATCATTGAAGCTCTTAAAGGAACCACCTTTTAACTCAATGTACCATTTGGCAGTAGCTCCAGTCAGGGATCTCTGGAGAAGATGCAGCCTCACACTATCATCCATCAATGAGTTGGATGAACACCATGAGTGGTATGTCATGATGTGTGTAGAGGGTTCCTCTACTGGCTTTCCGTCGAATTTTGGAATATTTGAAGGTAGCTTGGATGGAATTGTCGTCCATTAAGGGTCATGAGATATAGGGTCATTCATTAACCATGAAAAATCTGGTAAATATAATGTTGCAAGGAAAGGAAATGGTGCAAATGAATATTTGGAGGGAGGTGAAGTCTTTGTTGTCCTAGATGGACCTTGTGGTCCCCCTATGTTGGTACTACTTGAGGGTTGGGGAGTTCCTAAAGAGTGAGTGCCTACTAGAATGGTGGCACCTCTAGGAGCATGGCTTCTCCCAAAACCAAACATGTCCACATAGGGGTTTCCCCCAAGGGTAAATGTGGACCCTCCAGGAAAAATATTCCCAAATTTATTCCCAGGGAAGAAACCCCCAGTACCGAAAGTGGACACAAAAAAAAAACCTCGCCACGGTGAAAAATTGCACCCAAGGGATGTGCCCCCAGGGAAAGGTGTGCTAACCCAAGGAAAGTTAAAACCTCCAGATGTAATTCTACCCCCAGTCTAACTAGGGGCAGGCCAAAAACCACTATACATATTCCATGTGAAAGGTGAACTAGTTCCAAATGATATTGATCCTCTCATAGGAATGGTGGAGATGGAAGGAATTCCACTCCTCATGATGAAACCAAAGCTCAACTCCTCATTGAAAGAAGATCCAAAGGTGGGCGTCGAGATTGATGGGATGGGTGTAGAAGTGTTCAATAAACTAACTGATGGATATGATGACACGGCTAGCGTCACCTAAATCAAGGAACCAAAAGAAAATGGGATGGACAGTGTGGGCCCAATGGAGCTAAGAGGTGGCAATGTGGACATTACGGGGATTCCCCCAAGAGGATTTATCCATGTCCCACATGATGATGGGATTGTAGGCTCAACTACACTAGACAAGACACTCAGTCCCGACATGGTGGGAGGATGAGTGAACAAAGAAAAAGTCTCACTAAATATCTCCCTTACTTGGACTAGTATAGGGGTGTTTGGCTCAATCAAAGGAGGATTAAAATTATGTGGAGGATGTTCATCTACCACTTCTACCTCGACTAAAAAAATTTCATCAAACCAAAGTTCAATCCCTTCAAATTCTTTGTCATATATTTCACATCGTTTAACAGGTGGTTCTTCCTTGTAATAGGCTCAAATCCTCATAGTCAACGGGACTGGCATGGTAATTCAGCCACAGTGAATAAACTATGCTACTATCCAAACACAAATAAACCTATGTCCAACCTAGAATCAGACTCAAAGAGAACACCCCTAATCAAATCTAGGAAAACATCAAGAAAACCAATTGTCTCAGGGGCCTTCCAAAAACCAACCCCATGGGGGAGATGAAGTCCCCACGGGATTTGCTAGTGAAGATATGAGGAGAAGTTACGATTATCTACCTGAAATGGCCCTGACTGGTGCAAGTTCCCTTTATTAAGGAAGGCACCCTCAAGGGGAACTAAGACCGTGAACGAACATCTACCCCAGGTACCACCTGCAGTCACCTTTTTATCTACCTAGGAAATGTCATTAAGGATATCACCTTACAATCTATGACCAGGCGAACAGTCATAGGTCTGACCACACGTAATAGTAGGGTAACATATCTCAAAGCTCCAAAGTTGTTGACCAATATAACCCCCATATACGTAACGATCGAAGAAGTATGCAAACACCAAAATAAGCAGAGAGGGGTAATCTCCCTACTTCCCCCGATGGGACCTCATGCTTAAATCATGTGTTAGAGGAGGCTCCTGACACACTGGTTGCAAGAAGGGATTTTGACGCTCTTTAGTGACTTCTAGGTTTCATTTTGTGGCTTTGGAGAGTTTACTCTCCAATCCTATTCCAAGGCCCTAAGCCTATCTAATGTTGGTTTACTATCAAAAGAAAAATGACTAGTTGATTTCAGATTAAGAGCTTGTTTTTAATGGTTGTTGCTTAGTTCCAAAGGTAATGGATGAAACTTTAACAATGTGAGGACTCTTGACCCAACCAAGTAATGCAAATATGCTAATGCAAATTCGTTTTCTTCAATGAAATCTAGCTATGGGAGGGAAAATGACTCTTCTTTTTCTTTGCCAATTTCATAAATAAGACCTCACACACACTAAGAAACCAACAAATCAGATTTGAAACCAGCTAATTCTTCTAATGCACTTGTACACTAATGCTTCAAAAGAAAATCTAGCATGCAAGAAATCTTTTTGTCTTTTTGGTTATTTTTTTCCAATGGAAATGCAAAAGTTATTGATCTATGCAAGAACACACAATGCAAATGGAAACCAGCAAATTAGCAAGCAAAGGGCTGTGTGATATTGGTAGTGATGCCCCCTGGCACACTCTAATGTCTACACAATATCTCAACCCAAACCTCACAAGGAATGGATCTTAACAATGTAAAACCCAATTGAAAAAGGATACTCAACCAAATGCAACAATCAATCACCCAAAAATACAATTTTAGACCCCAAAGTTCACAAGTGCAATTATGAAAAGAGGTCCTAAAATGTTTCACAAAGGATGATCGCAAAAGGAAATTTTTGTTTTCCTTTTTATGTCATGCAAAAAGGATGGAAAATCCCTTATAAAACCATTTTCTAGAGGTTTTCTTCCCCAAGAATAGGGACCCTAGGCTTCAGAGAAAAAAACCTAGAAACAAATTCGCAAAAAATGGACTTTGTTTGCACCCTGTAGGCACTTTTTTGTGGATCGTACAAGGGTCATTGTGGGACATAGGCATTTCAACTAGCGAGGGCCTCGTGGGACACTTGATATTCAACCGGCGAGGGCCTCATAGGACACCTGTTATGCAACAAGCAAGGGTCTGCAAAATTTTTCTTTCTGAAAAAGGTGGATCTGTTGTGGATCTTCCAAATCTGGATGAGATCTATCAAATCTACTAGATCTAAGCCATGGGATGACTGAATAGAAGAAAAATCAAATGAAAATCACAACAAGAAGAGGAAATGGTAGGAAAAGAGACTCAACTAGAGTGGAATTCATCCCCAGTATGGTCGCTAATATGTTATGATATTTTTTCTCATAGGGGTCTTGCTGAATACACAACAAAATCTCCCTAGGATTATCCTAGTGATCCTAGATAGAAAGGGAGCTAGACTTCTTATGGTTTTCCTAGATTTAAAAAAAAAATGGATTCATAATTATCCTAAAGAGTGGGGAAGATTTGCATACCTTTCTTGAGGTGGTCCTTCATATTTATTGGTTGTTGCAGTCCTGAAACTCCAGCTCCAAGCTCCACAACCTACTTCATGTATACAAAAGACAAGCAAAACCTTCTCTTCTTCTCTACTAAGGATTATGATCCTAGATCCAATCTACTTCTAATCAGATCTATGAAGAAATGAATCAAATCTATCATTTATGAAATGAACACAATGATATGAGGGGAAAACCAAATGATCTATTAATAAAACATGGAGAATACATACCAAATCATACCTCAACTTGATGAAGATGCATCCTCCTTTAGTCTCCTTGCTCCTTGCAACTCCTTGGTTAGGATAGGATTCACTGACTTATGGTTGCAATAGATGGATACCTCTGTAGTTGGACAACATGACAATACTATTCAATTCTCCCTCGTCTTTCCCAAGGCTTGCCTTTGTTATATAGCTCTTGGAGGAGGCTTGGGAGAGGCTTATTGATATTCTAGAGGCTACTAGAGACTCGAATGATGTGAGTTTCTAGGTCTTTGACATGAAGATCCAACTCATACCTCGCCTCTCACCTCATAACTCCTCGATTCTAGAAATTTGACAGTGCCTCGCTTGTTGATCCACTAGTGTCTAGTGAGGGCCTCACTTGTTGTCTACTAGGTGTCATGCGAGGATGCCAATAAGGGCTCAAAAAGGGTTCAATCCTTAGGGAAAATATGTTTTGGGGCCTTTATCCTCTAATGGATTCCTCTTTGGCCTAAAGGGTGGAAATTAAGGCTATAACACCTATGAAAAATAAGTGTTATTCATTTTGCATGTTGTGGATATCTGGCATGCTTACTTGATTGGGCATCATTTCCATATTAAAAATTATCACCATAGCCTCAAATATTTTTTTGCGCTAAGGTCTTCATCACTGGAACAATGGAAATGGGTTACCAAAATTCTAGGCTATGATTATGAGATCATTTACAAGAAGGGTAAGGAGAATGTGGCAGTTGATGCACTTTCTAGAAAATATGAAGAGGAAGGGTCCCACTTTTCACTCTCATTCATTGTATCTAATTGGATGAACGAAATACGTAATGAATTGTTCATCGATCCCAAGATTTCCAATCTAATCCAACAACTTCAACATGACTCTATTGTATCTCTAGGCTACACTTGGCACAATGATGAACTCCACTATAAAGGGTGTTTTTATTTGATCAAGTAGTCTAATTTTTAATCCAGGGTGTTATCTAAACTCCATGCATCCCCAACATTAGGTCATTCCAGCTTTCATAAAACATATAACCGGATCAAGCGTTCCTTATTTTGGGAAGGCATGAAAAAGGAAATCCACACTTTCATGGTTGAATGTGATACTTGCCAATGACACAAGGGAGAAACTGTGAAGACTCTGAGTGCACTACAACATTTACTTATCCCTCCTACTATACGAACAATATTTTCTATGGAATTCATAGTGGGGTTGCCAAAATCTAACAATAAATCAATGATTATGGTTATGGTCGATCAACTTTCTAAATATTATCATTTTTGTGCCCTCCAACACCCCTTTAAAGGCTTCCATGGTTGCTCAAGTCTTCATGGATAATATTTTAAAACTGTATGGTATGCCCCAATCTATTGTCACAGACCATGATCCCACTTTCATTAGTAACTTCTGGAAAGAATTGTCCAGGATACAGGGAACCCAATTGAACCTTTGCACTACCTATCACCCCAAGATCGATGGTCAAACAGAAGCAATCAACAAGTGTTTGGAAGCATATTTG
Organism: Picea sitchensis; assembly: GCA_010110895.2. Lineage (NCBI taxonomy): Eukaryota > Viridiplantae > Streptophyta > Pinopsida > Pinales > Pinaceae > Picea > Picea sitchensis. Next base: position 10,929 of record SNQJ01S0277770.1, read on the forward strand.
AGGTGATTAACTTCAGAACGACAATCTCAATGGGTTCAGTGGTTACCCCTAGATGAATGGTGCTATAATACAACTTATCATGGTGCCACTCACATGACCCCATTTTAGGCAGTCTATGGCCAAAAGTATCCATTAGTATTATCTTACATAATAAGTGTCTCCGAGGTACAAAAGATCGAAAAAACACTCATAGCTAGGGATGACATTCTGTGAAATCTCAAAGATAATATAGTCATTGATAAGAATCAGATGAAGCAACAGTTGATCAGCATCGCTTTGAACACCATTTTGAAGAATGATATCATGTCTTCCTTTTTCTATAGTCATATAAGTAGAATTCCCTCAAAGAAGACCACCACTAGAAGTTGGCTCCAAAGTTTTATTGACCCTATACGATCCTCAAGCATATTGGATAGGTGGCTTACAAAATA
>SNQJ01S0277772.1:0-11251 GCA_010110895.2 Picea sitchensis
TCATGTTAGATACAACCAACTTAAAACCTCGTCTGCCTTACCACGTAGCATTTCAGATAGTAGTGGCTTATCCCATGAAAACTTTTACTCGGAATATCTTCCGCACAGTGGTCGACGAGGGTGCCTTGACATGCGTTATGTCGTTGGCATGTTGGAAGGCCATTGGCCAGCCCGTTTTGTCTCCATCACCTACTCTCCTCATTGCTTTCGACAATTGTTCGTTCCGACCACATGGCATTGTTCCTTCTTTCCCTGTGCAGTTAGGAGGGAAGACCGTGTGTGTCGAAGTAGAGGTAGTCGATGCTCCCCTTGACTATAACCTCTTGTTAGGAAGGAGTTGAACTTATGCTATGAAAACTATGGTTGCTACAGTTTTCCGGGTCTTGTTGTTTCCACACGAGGGCCGAATAGTGACCATCGATCAATTGTCTTTCTCCAGACCTGACCCTGCTTTGGGGGCATCCACGGTCCCAATGATTGATAATCCTCAACTAGGTTTCATTAACGTAGGAGTTGGTCTGTGCCCATCCTTGATGGGTATATTTGATTACCCACCCCCTCACGACGACATCAAATTTATATCCAATCACCATAAGGTTGATATTTTTCAAGTTTCGTTTTTTTGCATGACTTACTTCGAGGATCCATGGATACTTCCTTCCCCATTGGCCACGATGGATGAGATAGGGCACCCAGGCATGTCCATGCCCTTGTCTTCCACTGAAGTAGCATATTATTTAGTCCAACAAGATTCAACTAACCCTGATCCGACTCCTGCACAGGAGTTATATCCACTTCTAGAGCCTATTTGGGCTCAGGGCTCTCTCGCTAATACCGATTCATTAGATTTAGTCTTACCTTCTGACGAATCAGTAATCAAAGCAATGACTAGTCCGGACAAACCTTGGGAATATCTTCATCACATATCATATTTTCTCCCAGAGTTAAGTCAAATCGAAGCAGGAGAATTCACCGTGACCATGACGGGAGATCATTCGTGTCTTATTAATCTCTCAGCTACACAAGAGATCAAAATATTGCTGAAACTATGGCAACTATCGCTGAAACTATACCAATCAACATCTCCCGAAACCCTGGCATCGTGAAGAACATCTTCGTCGGAGTGTATTTCTCCCCCGAAGAGATTCAAATCTACACGGATCTTTTCAAAGAATTCCGCGACGTTTTTGCCTAGTCTTATGAGGAAATGTTAGGTATCGATCCAAAAATAATTGAACATGAAATCACAACGTATCTTGATGCCAAGCCTGTTTGACAGAAGCTTCATCCAGTTAATCCTAAGAAAGAAACAACCATCAAGATTGAGGTAGATAAATTGCTAAAGGTAGGTTTTATCTATCCTATCCATTTGACTCAATGGGTGTCAAATCCTGTGCTGGTCAATAAAAAACAAGGCACGATTCGTGTATGTACCGAATTTCATGATTTGAACAAGGCATGTCCCACATATAATTTTCCAACACCATTCATCGAACAGATCATTGATGAATGCACTGGTTCCGAAGCCTTTTCTTTCATGGACGGTTTTTCAGGATATAATCAAATCCAAATCAAACCCGAAGACCAAAACAAAACGACATTCATTTGTCCTTGGGGTACATTCGCATATCGTAAGATGCCTTTTGGTCTTAAAAATGTTGGAGCGACTTTCCAGCGGGCCATGTCTTTTACTTTTCATGATCTCAAGCATATAGTCGAGGCCTATCTAGATGATTTAGCATCACGATCTCGTAAGAGAACGGATCATCCCACACACCTTAGACTTATCTTCTAATGCTATCGCTACTTTAAGATTCGCTTGAATCCAAACAAGTGCAGCTTCTGCATAACGTCAAGACATTTGTTAGGTTTCATCGTATCAACAATAGGGATCATGGTCAATCCTCTCAATGTGGAGGGAATAATCCAGTTGCCCCCCCCACGCACAATTCTTCAGCTTCAGAGTCTATAAGGCAAGACAAACTTTTTACAACGCTTCATCGCCAACTATGCCGAAATCACCAAGGGCTTTATGCACTTACTGAAGAAATATGTTCCTTTTTACTAGGACGATGCCGCTCAACACTCTTTCGACACATTAAAACACGCCCTCACAACTTCCCCTCTGCTACGGCCACCTAACTATAACAAAGATTTCTTATTATATCTAGCTGTTGCAGAGTCAACCACTGGAATGGTTTTAGTTTAGGAAGATGACTTGTTCTCAGAATACATGATCTATTACCTAAGCCGAGGCCTCGTAGGACTGGAACTCAATTATTCTCATATCGAAAAACTTGCATTGGTAGCAGTTCATGCTGTTCAACGGTTCCGTCATTATGTTCTGTTTCACAAGACCACCGTCATTGCTGTCGTGAATCCATTCCAGTACATGTTGACACGACGGGTAATAGGTGGAAAAATCAGTAGATGGATAGTCATCCTCCAGGAGTTTGACTTAGACTTCATTTCAGCAAAGTCCAAAAAGTCATTGGTCTTCGCAGAGCTTATTTCAAAACTTTCGGTTGAGTCAAGTGCCGTTGTGCCTAAAGAATCACCTATCTGGGGAGATATGTTTTTGATCACATCTTCAGATCCCTGGTATGGAGATATACTTATCTATCTCCAGACTTTGAAGTGCCCGACTTCTGCTTCTCATGATGAGCGTCGGCATATACGCCATCAGGCTAAGAATTATCTCATACTCGATGATACGTTGTATCAGATAGGTGTAGACTGCATCTTACATCGATGTCTCACACACGAGGAGGAAGTTATCGTGCTTAACGATTTCCATACCGGAGCTTGTGGCAGTCATTTTTCTGGGTTGGCAATAGCCCAAAAGATTCTACTAGTAGGTTGCTTCTGGCCGACACTTATCAAAGATTGTATAGAATCGGTCAAGAAGTGCCATCCATGCCAAATCTTCTCTCTGAAGATGAGGGCACATCCTACTCCCATGTTTCCTATCATCACAGTTGGTCCCTTCACCAAGTGGTGAATTGATTACACTACTTGCAAACCCCCCTTCAGCAAGGGGGCACCGCTATATCATCGTAGTTGTAGACTACTTCACTAAGTGGGTCGAAGCTATGCCAATGTTTAAAGATGATGGAGAGACTGCAGCTCTCTTTTTATTCAACCAGATCATAGCAAGGTTCAACGTCCCAAGAGAGATTGTTACTGACCATGGCAGTCAGTTTCAGAACCAAATGATATACAAAGCTTGGGTTACGGAAAGAAAATTCATCACCATACTACCCCCAAGCCAGTGGGCAGGTGGAAGCTGTAAACAAAACTCTTAAGACTATTCTACAATAAACTATCAACTCAGCCAAGTCAAATTGGCATTTGATGTTATACTCGGCATTATGGGCTTATCGAACATCTGTTAAGACTACAACTGGTTTCTCACCTTTTCAACTCATTTATGGGCTGGAGGCAGTCTTGCCCATCGAATGTCAGATCCCATCTCTAAAATTGGTAGTACAATTATTGCCAGACACTTCTCCACTTGAAGAACATTTAGTATACCTTGAGCAGCTCAATGAGCAGTGTCGTGATGCGGCCCTGGCCAACGAGGCTCACAAACATAAGGTCAAGTGTCAGTATGATAGGTCCGTTCGTCCTTGGATTTTCTCTGAAGGCGACTGTGTCCTGGTCTATGACCAAGATAAGGACCCCCCGGGGGCAGGAAAATTCAAACCCATGTGGTTTAGACCTTTCATCATAAAAGAGGTATTAAAAAAGGGTGCTTATCGTCTAGTTGATTTTGAAGGGAATGATTTGGCGGAGCCTAGAAATGGGCTCTACCTCAAGAAGTATTACTCATAGGTAGGTCACTGTGGGTAACTTTTTGTAACATATGTATAGTCTTTGTACTATTACTTTTTAGTTTCTTTTAAATGTTATGGACGTGTCATTGATGTTATCTTTCATCAATATGGTAGATGTCAAGTGATTCCGAGGTGTTCATTGGGTATGCAGACGGTGCTAGTCGGCACACTTAGAGGCTTGCCTTGACAACTTGGGTAATATTTACACCTTAGGGCCAGTTGTTATCTTCCAGAGGTATATGCTTAGGTGACACCACAAATAATGTCACTGAGTATAGTGTAGTTATTGAGTTGCTTCGTGACACCTTGTCATTGGGTATCTCTCATCTCCGGGTCTATCTCGATGCTCAACTGGTTGTGTCTCAGTTAAACAGAATATACCGGGTTCATGATCCGACCTTACACCGACGATTCCTTAGGGTACGTCTCTTAGAATGAAACTTTGATTATATTACATATTTTCATGTTCCTAGGAGATTAAACCAAATTATAGATACTCTAGATAATCAAATTTTAGATTGACATCTTGCACACATATGAAAGAACATTGACATAAGCATGTAAATACATTTTTTCAAATGTAATCCATAAGACACAAAAGATCAAAAAACCATATATAATATCATAAAGTAACCATAGTACATAGATGGACGCAAGGGCCTCAAAAATAGGACCAATAATGAGTCACAGGGCTTATGCCCTCAAAAAATATATACAAGTAGTGCTCATGGCACGCAAAAATTCTAAATAGGTTTAGGGCCTATGGGCCCTGTTATACTGGTCCACAGCATGGGATAAACACCTAAACAATCGGACCCACGTCCGAGGTGCCCCCATTACATGAGGCTGCATGGATGGCAACAGGTCCTCAATCTCTGCCATCGGGACTGTGTGAGTGAGTGCAGTAAAGTTTCGCTCAATTCGTCTAAGTACCCTCTCAGCCTCCCTTACTGGGAGGTTTCCTGCTACTGCTGGTCCCCCGACAGTGGCAGCTGCGGCTTCTAGCCGAGGACGATTCCTATTCCGTGCATAATCGATAGGTCACACTGGTCCCACATCTGCATGCAACAAACATACATCCGTCAAATACTCTAGCATATAAAAAAATGATATATATATAACAAAAACAACATAAAAAATACATATACAACAAGAAAACTACAAAGGTGGAGACTTACCCATCTCCCCTCACTCCTCACCAGGAGGCACGGGTATCTCAGGATCTCTAGAAAAGTCTATCCCTGCATATGGGTAATCCTCGATCACAGGGATCTGCCATGACAACCATGCAAAAATGTCATCATCGAAGGACTCATTGGTCCTTCCACCACCCTGTCGCAGCAGTAATACTGCCCATCTACATACTGTAGGAAAAGAGGCCTGATGTCCTCGTACCACTTCCCGAGGACTAAAGCTCGGAACTCTCTCGAAAAAGAATGAACACAAAATAGTCCCGAACCCGAAATTCCTCTGTGTCCGTTGACGACAATTTGTCAATTGCGTCTTCATACACTCTAGTAGTGTGGTACTCCAGTAAAAAAATTGTGCATTCAAGCACTGGATATCACAGTTCATCTGTGCGCGGGATGCCTGATGCAAGGCCGCTGAACCGGTAATCTGCCCAATGAGCAATAATATCACTTGTAGCGATAGGTTAGTCATCTTACTTATGGGCACCTGGGAGCTCAAACGGTTTGTCCCAGCCTCATAGTGCAGGGCTATCAGTTTTTCTATGTTATGCGGCCCCGATGGAAACGTCCCGAAATTGACTGGTTCCCCTCTCATTGAGAGGCCAGTCAAAAAGTAGATATCCTCGGTGGTGGGCACCAGTGATTGCCCCTCTAGCATGAAGGCCTCTGCATCAGGGTGCCAATAGTCAACCAAGGCATTTAGTAGCCTCGGTTGCACTCGCATAAACGAACACAGGAAGAACTTAAGCAAACCACATTGCATCAACACGACCACGACATTCAGATCTCCCGCAACCAACTCACTAACTTCTTCATGCTCCCTTTCCCTCCAGTGGACATACATCCTGCCAACACAACAAAGTTCAGGAGGGTGAGTGAGTGTTTTTTGATTCTCTTTGTCTATGAAGGGAGGTCCACGCGTGCTGTCTAGGTGACAGTCGCGTGTACACGTAGGCAGGTTTTACTCTTCCCGAGTGTACACATGGCCTATCCAGAGACAACCCGCGTGGACCTAGGGCCGACCTTTTAAAGGTCAATGCCCACCCAAAAAATGAAATACAAAGAAAAAAGAAAGAATTGAATAGCTATATAGGGGATTTTGTACTTACTTGGTCTAAGCAAAAGTTTGTTTCATCCACTGTAGCTCCCAGAATCACCGTTTTTATCAAAGGGGGTCTTTTGGCTCCAGAGTCAATTTCCAAATCAACAATGGTGATAATGAGCTGCCATCTTCTATTTATAGAATTTTTGGCCTCTTTTTTTCACTTTTTTGGCCTCCCTTATCATTTTCTTTATACCAAAAACCATTTAGAGTTCTTCAGGAGTTATACGGGAGGGATTTGATCGGGTATTGGGACATTTTTTTTTTGAGTTTTGAGGAAATTTTGATGGTCCATGAAATTTTTTCCAAGAATCAACTTGAGCATATAGGTTAGGTTACTACCCCGACTTTTGTGTCTCATTGTCTTTTTCCTCTGCCATAGGATCGATCCCATCAGGTTGTGACACAGAACCATCATATCTGCTTTAGAAGTATCACAACTTGGCGATAGAGCTTACCAGAACATGGATGCCCTAGGTAGGTCCTGGTTGCATTATGGTGTCCATGCCGTCTCTAAAACACTGTAGGCTCGGGAGTCAGGGATGATTTTAGGGGCTAAATTTCGCTCATGGGCTAATTTTCCATGGTTTTTCCAAAAACGAGATTCGCTAATTTAAAAATGATTTGCCCAAATTCTATAGGATAAAATTATTTTACCTTAAAAATTGCCAAAATTTTATAAAAACTATATAAAATCCTTAGAAATTTGAATATTTTTACAAAAATATCATCAATCATTTATAGTTGGCATATGAAGGATTCGTAGGATTCGCCAAGGTTTCTACATTTTAAAATAAATTTACATCCTTAAAATCATCCTTGTCGGGAGTCCTTATAGTCTTCCCTGAATATGAGTTTGAGCCTCATTTGCATGATCCTTCTTCACTCTTGATCTCACCCTCAGGACTCCCAAAAAATAACGGGTCTTCTTTTAAGCCCTTTTCAGACCCTCTAAACATTAAAAGATTGCCGAGCGATCTTGTGGCCTTTCACGCTCGTTAAACTGAAATTTGAAGTCACGTCTGTCCGGTGGTAGTTTACCCCTTTTTCAGTCTGGATGGTCAACTGTATGAACAAAGGTATACTCTATGGAACTTCTGTTCTTTATAAGAGTACTCTCAGGTATAATTTTATCCCTTTTTCGGGCCTGAGGGACTAAACTTACGAAAAAGGAACCCCCACGGAGTCCATAGTTAAGCTCTTTTCAGACTCCCTAAAATTGAAAAGATCGTCGAGTGACCTTATTCTTTCACACTCGTTAAATTGGTCCAGAAGAATATTCTTGATGGAGTCCATAGTTAATCTTTTTTCATACTCCTTAAAAATGAAAAAATGGCCGAGTGATCTTGTCTTTCTCACACTCGTTAAAATGGTTTTGAATAGACGTCTTGTCGATGCTAGTTTACTCCTTTTTCGAACTGACTAAGACTACCTTCGAAAAAGGTACCCCAATGGAGTCTCTTATGTTTTTTCAGACTTTCTAAATATGAAAAATCACCAAGCTTACCTTCTCTGGGCTCGTTGAACTTACATCGAAGGGCATTACCATTGTGTGTTTTATTAACTGCGTTTTCATACCTTATACGCCAGCCTTGTAACAGTTTGCTTCTGCATCTTAACACCTTTGGCCCCCAGAGGATTTTTCTCGAGTATCATTCTACTAGAACATCAGTCTTGTCCTTGTGCCTTGAGCTTGTATGCTCGCAACACTCGTTCCTCCTTTGTAACATAATATTCCTTTATTCTTTTTCCACAATTATTGAAAAGAACAAAAAAAATCAAATATACCCCAAAAAGAGGAAGGGAAAAGTATTTTCTTTATTTGCAGCGTAATGAGTCTCCCTTGGATAAATCACATCTATACATTTGTTCATCAGACTATGGGGTGTAGTACGACCTTAGGAATCTTTTCTTGCTATATAGAGTTGTGTCCTCCACCATTTGGTTATCCTTCCAAACATATGGAGAGTTTGCGTTGCCTCCTGCTTCGTAGACTTATGCTTAATGCCATGCTTCCTGAGTCTCATCATTTGTCGTGCTATTATCCAAGAGAATTTTGTCACCAAGCCCGAGTCGGCCCCTCTGCAATATGTCTCTTGTCCTCATACCCGACCATCCTGAACATCCAATCAAGTCCTTGTTTGAAATCACTGAAGCCTTAAGTCTGATCCTCAAGATGATCAAGTCCATGACCGAAGACCGTCGAAGACCTCGGGTAGTGCAGTCGTACACTCATATTACACTCCTACCCAAGTTTTGAAGATTTTGAAGTTGTTGCTCGAGCTCTGAAGATCTCATCTCTAGCCATCAGGATGAATCAGCTTCTGGAAGATGGATACTCTATATGTATATATTTCCGATTTCAAGATGTAGCTCCACTGTGTATTGTTCGCGGCTACTCTTTATAGTTATTTGACATGGATCTACACTGTATTTGATTGGTAGCCATGATTCTATTTTATCCCGAGCATGGCTATGCCCGCCTCGGTGAGACATTTGTTATTTTGCAGACGGCACCTCCCGGTTCCTGATCCTTGGGCTCAATCCTTCAGCACATCAGTAAAGATTGGTAATGTATTTCGGCCATCATATGCTCTTCTGACCTCACACATTAGGGGGCATCTGTTATAACCCTAAATTGCACCACCCATGCTTACCTGGCATCAGGCCAACTCATATACCTTCTTTTCCAAAGCACTGCTGAACAACTCTTTGAAAATCCTCTTTTATAAAGGCCCACGCGCCCTAATCCATTACTGCACGCGTGTACACGCTGGCTGACCCGAAACAGCCCGCGTGGACCGACAAAAGCACGAAAAAAGGAAAGTTGCCGACAGAGCACAAAAGCTATGGGTGATTTAACTGAAACTCCCGGCCATGCATGGCCGAGGGTTCGTCCAAATACCTAGCTCCTTCTAGCCTATAAAAGAAGGGGTAGGGGTCCCATTTGGAAGGAGGAAAAATATAGCAAAGAAACTCTGCCCATTTACGTATTCTCATTGTCCCAACCCTTTAGCCTTTCCTTGTGCCAAAGGAGATTCAAAGCAAAGAAGTTGAAGGACATTAGAAGAGGAGCCGAGGATCAGGTTCCAGGAGCGGTGGCTGGTCTCAACTTTTGTAATTTGACTCATTCAAAGTAATAAAGAAAATGATTTTGCCGTCCCAATTCATGAACTTTTTATAGTTTGATTAGTATATGTTTGGATTTCTAACCCGTTAGTATATAAGTAGGATGCATGCATAGTTGTTGCTTATCTTGGATGCAGGTCAACTTTGGAAGGAGTATTGCGAACAAGTAATCAAGTACAACGGAGGATCGAAATCAAACGTCGGGAACGAGGTAGGTTGATCTTTCCATGCATTTACTAAGAAAAGGGGATTTAAATCTAGGGATGAAGGTAGAAAGTAATTTCTCTTCGGTCATATCTGCATGTAAAGTCTGAACTCTATTTGCTAGTCCGTAGGGAGATTTTCCCCACAACACACGTAACTAACTATGTCCACTTTTATTCCTTTCCAGAAGAATAAAGGATTAAGGTCTGCCTTCATCTTCGTGACTCCCAGATGAGCCATGTAAACTGCTCGATGAGATTCTCTTAAGATCAAACTTCTTAATTCATCGTTAGGAAACACATATATTCTGTCGTTAAATATCAAAAATCTATCATGGTCCAATGAATAACCTTCATACTTCGGTACCATCATGGTATTTTGTCCAATATTATCCTTAACTTCTTTATACCAGCCATCGTCTATCTGTAAAGTTAGAATATTTTCTCGAAGATTTGTCTTAAGAGGTATTACCGAGAATATGTGTGGTCTCCGACTCAATGCATCTGCCACTCTGTTCACCGTTCCTTTAATGTAAGTAATATCAAAATCGTATTCACTAAGTAATTCTGACCAATGCCTTTGTTGTGCATTTAGGTCATTCTGTGTAAAAATATATTGTAATCCGCAATGATCTGTCTTTAATTCAAATTTTCATCCGATTAATTAATGTCTCCATTCTCGTAAGGAATATACAATTTCTAACAACTCTAAGTCACGTGTTGTATAGTTTTCCTCATGCCTTCTCAATTTCCTTGAAATGTAGGCAATCACTCAACCGTCTTGCATCAAGACTCTGCCTAAACCTTCCTTGGATGCATTTGTGCATACCAAGAATTATTTGTCCATGTTGGGGATCGTTAGTATCAGCGCTGTTGTCAATAACTCTTTGAGGTTTTGAAATTCTTCTACGCATTTCTCATTCCATACAAACTTCTTTTTTTTCTTCTACAATTCTGTGATTGGATTTGCTATCTTTGAAAAGCCTTCAACGAACCATTGATAATATCCTGATAAACCCATAAAGCTATGTACTTCTTGTACTTTTTTCGATGTTGGCTATTCCATAATGGCCTCTACTTTCACTGGATTCACAACGATACCTTCACCAGATATGATATGTCCCAAGTAATGAATCTTCGATTGGTAAAAAGAACATTTTGATAGCTTCCCGTACAATTTGTTTTCTCGTAGACACCGTAGGACCAATATTAAGTGTTCGCCATGCTCTTATTTCATCCGATAATAGATAAATATGTCATGAATAAATACTTGAACAAACTTGTCCACGTATTCAAAGAACATCCCATTCATCAAACTCATGAATACTCTCGGGGCGTTTGTCAAACCCAAAAGGTAAAACTATAAACTCATAGTGTTCGAATATCGTCTTAAACGCGGTCTTAGGGATATATTCCTCCTTAATCCGTAATTGATGATATCCCGATCTCAAGTCAATCTTTGAAAATACCGTTGCTCCTTTCATCTAGTCAAATAAATTGTCAATCCTTGGCAACATATACTGGTTCTTGATCATCTCTTTGTTAAATTGACGATAGTCAATACAAAGTCTCCATAATCCATCCTTCTTTCTAACAAAAATCACTAGTGCACCCCACGATGATACGCTCGGACGTATAAGTCCAAAATTGTTAAGCCCTAATATTGGTTCATTACCCCTTAATTGGGGCATGTTATATTAGTAATGTTATTTTATTTATGTCGGCTTTAGGCCATTAGTTGTAATTATACCTCCTAGTCTCCTATATATACCAAGGAGACATTTTCATTTT
>SNQJ01S0277773.1:0-11359 GCA_010110895.2 Picea sitchensis
CCGAGTATTGGGAAAAAATGTCTCGGGAACCCCACCGAAAAATTCAAGAGAATTGGGTCAAGTGTGAGAAACATTGGACAAAGATTAATCGGGTGATGAAATATATCAGACTCCTCGAGTTCGGCACACCCGATGAATTTGTCGACTTGCACGACATAGTCGAATCGCACACCAAGCAATATTCTTCATGGGTCGAAAGACTAGCAAAGGTGACTGACACAGCGCCAGGACAAGTGCAACAATATATGGGACACCCGATTAGAGCTCAAGCTATGCTGCAACAATTGAGTGCCAGTCTAGTTAAGTATCGGGCGCATGCAATAGAGATAAGAGAAATTTACGTAGCCCCAATGGAACAACACATGTTCCCATACGCCAACACCTGCGAGGAGTTGTTCATCAGTTGGTCGGAGTATGAGAAAATTTACCCTTTCAAAGTGATATCTTGAGATGACTGTTAGAAAACTGTTAGGATAGAACGCCATGTGGCGAGTTTTGTTTTACTTATCTACACTTAGCCGTTATTTTTAGTTGAATTTTATGTTATAAATAAGAGCATCGACCAATTAGTTAAAGCTTGATGGTTTTTGCAAGAAACTCTCTTTTTCTAGTTTGTTAAGAATTATTTTGGAGCTACCTGTAATTGAGAAGTCCTTCTGAACCAAAGACAAGCTATATTTTCATCAAATGCATATATGATTGGACGTGGAGAAGAACTATTTCCTATCTTGTTTCATGAATAGATGTTGTAACAAGTAAGAGTTATTAAATCTATTGTTAAGTTATCTGATGCAATATTTTACAGTTATTTTCTTTAATGATGGAGACGAATCGTTGTGTTTTTATGTGATGGATGATTAGAGTAGGTGAATTATTTTACTTGTCATTATCTATCGCATATGTGTTTTCTTTCTGATAATTAAGTGTCTCAGACAGTAATTGGATGCTCACACGGTTAATGTATTAGTACTAATCCTGTGGTATAAAATTTGTTGTCTGCATGCTTGAGTAGTGGGTTATCCCAAGCTCAGCCTCTTCTCCAGTAGTTAAACCTTTTCACATTTTGTTGTCAAGTTGGTTTATACCGGCTTCCATCTTATATCGGTCCTAAGAGAAAATTACAAAAAGAGAAAGTCCAAACTGAAGGAGAGGCCTTCACAAGAAAATGCAAAGCCCGTCAATTAATTGGTTGGATCGCAAGATCTGGAGAACCATTCCACTATTAAACGTTGCAGAGTCTAATTGGGCCTCGGTGGCGGGTTTGGTTCTTGCTGTTGAAGTTAAGGGATTTAGGACCCATCAACACAAGGCACAATAGGGTCGATTTTTACAAAGGCACAATAGGGCCTAATTAACAAATATAATATAATAATATTCTTTAAGGTTTGTCTTGGTCAAATACAATAAGGACATCTTCCGAAGCTACTCAATCTTCAACAAGGTGGTTGGGGACGTTACACAATTGTTGCATCTTCTATTAATGTAGATGCACTGGCTGGAGAAATCTAGATAGCACATATAGGTTCAAAAGGGGTTGAGTGTGCATTTGGTATTGTTAATGTACCTTCAACATGTTTATATAATATAATAGTTAATATATAAAATAACAAAGAAAAGAAAAAGTTAAACCTTACTCCTTTCCGAAGCTAAAACAATGTGTTTACCAATTAGAAGTTGCAACAAAAAATATACACAATGGTACAATCAATTTACTCATTTTTCAATAAATAAATCCAAATGTCATCTTTGTTGTTCACGGGCTATGAATCTATGAATCTGTGCGTGTTTTGGGTATGAATCCGAACTTCACATATTATTATTTAAATGTGAAGACCCTTGAACGTAGGCAACCGAGTTCATATATATAACTGAATATAGAATCAAGATTCTACATAGACAGAGTCTTGATACGGTTTCTTGTAATGCTGATATCTATCTCAATCACTTGACGAGGCATAAGAGACCAATCTCAATTTATTTAATAAGAACTTATCCATATATTAAATTTTTGTAAACAATGATAAACTTAACTTAAAATGATAAACTTAACTTAAAATAGATATATATACTTAGAAACAATTCAAGGAAAAAGTAAAATTGGAAAGGATAAATAACAAATAATTTCATTTTAAAAAAATAGGCATACTATATCAATTGCTAAAATGAACAAGATTATATATATATATATAGACCATCTTATCTATGAAGTTTCTAAATGTAGGTATTTATCTATACTTACATCATTTGTTGAGCTAGTTATACTTACATTCAAGGTAATTGTCATCATGCCTTTGTCATGTGTCATATTGACACTCGAAATTTGATGTGTTCTATTTGTTTTGTCCAGATGTGTATTGTATATGGCCATTATGTCTCCAACAAATACTTTTTTGGTTCTACAATTATTCAAGTCTTCAATAGATACTATATTATAAGTTGCATATCTAGACCTATACACAAGAAATGCATAAAATAAGTAACACAAGGAATAGTTTATATATCTTTTTTTTTAATAACCTAACAATTTAAATGCATTTTATTGGTTACATTTTTATATACATACCTTTTAAGTTGTTCCCGTTATGCTATGTTGATTTATTTGTCTGTACTTCCTATTATTTCTTGTGAACTAAAAATAAAAACTGTATATGACATTGACATTGACATTAGAACAACCTCGTAAAAATATGAGCAAGCATATTTATTTTCCAAATGTAATAGAAAGACAATTTATATGTATTCATTTCTGTATTTGTTGTTCTTGTGCTGTTTATGATCACTGATTGCTAATACTTCCTTCACTTGTCCAACTTTTCTTGATGTAAACACATGAACATTTACCATGTAAAAGGGAAGTATAGATGATATATTTTATATTTCTTTCGTATCAATTTAGACCCTTCACCTTTCCATTATTTTTTTTAAATGGAGATATATACATAAACTATGCAATTGCCATTAGCATATAGTATATTATATAATACATAAATTTTGATTGCAAGTGCATGATGGAATTTTTTGGTGCTATGTCAGGCGAGGTTGTGAATGAAGAATAATGATGCATTGTTGAAGATTGTGACATCAACAAATGTTTGATGAAAATCCTTCTATACTTAATATTTTAAAAACATCAAACAAACAATTATGGTGGACTAGATATGGGATGTTCCAAGGATATAAAAGGAATCAAGGACTTGTCATAGGAAAAAAAAATAAAAATCGTATTCTCTATTATAATTTCATAGATTGAACAACACATAAGATATTAGATATATACATATATGGATATTCATAGTGTGAGGTTATCATGGCAAAATAGCAAATAGTGAAACTAGAAGCATATAACTATAAGTAGGTGATGGATAAGAAGTTTCGATTGACAATTACTAATTGAATAGTATAGAATTTTACCAAAGCTATTGTATTTAAAAATCAATCAACATATATGTACATTTTTGTTTCTAATATCATTAGATCTAATGCAAGTGTTGGTTATTAATTGTAATTTTAAAGCTAATGTTACCCAACCCCTCGTTGCAGATGAATGAACAATATGTTGCAAGATAAAAAAAAAAAAGATGCACTTTACAGGGAGAAGAAATATGTTGCATCAAAATGAAAATAATGGAAGTTTATAATGAACATTGAGAAAGATATAATGTATTTTCTTATCAAAATGAAAATAATTGAAGTTATAATAAATTATTATTATAAAAATATCAAAGCAAAGGAAGGCGAGAGGAGATTTTATTAATATAGAAGTTATTGAAACATTAAACTATTTTTCACTCCTATGATCTTGTATGGAAGCGAAGTTTGGAACTCATTTTTGAGACTCTCATAAACCATGTTATCATATACATATCTATGTTTGGAGTTTCATCAAGAGAATAATGGAGGAAATTTGATCAAATCCATGTGCATTTGATAATTTAAGCTAGTTTTCCCCTCCCTTGTTGAAATGAAGGTTATGACTAGATAGCACAATACAATTAACATTATAGACAAGAGGCCTCTTAAGTTCTTTTCAAACTTCTTTCACCTGAAGGTCGTGACTAAGAAAGGGAGAACCAACTTGAGTCATTGATGGTTTTCAAGTGAAATATGCAAAAAAGTAAGAATAGTTAAAATTGCTTTGCATCTTTACATTTTTGCATTAGGTAAGTTATGGTTTCGAGGCGGACATGACGCATTGACTAGTAGACTATAATAGAAATATAGCCTAGAAACATTAGCGGAAACAATATAATATACAGATAACATAGAAAACATGATAATATATTTGGGACAATGACACTTATGATGTGATGAGTGTGGCTAAATATTGTCTATATTCATATTTTCTAAATGCATAAAAGGTCTGATAAATGGGTTTTCTTAATGGCCAACATAGGCAGGAATTTTTTTTCAATGGTTAGTGAGATAAATCCTAAAGTAGTATGTTAAATGTGTATATATCAACATTGAGTGACTAAGATAAATGCTTAACAAGATGTATAGCATGGAATTACTTAGTAAGGACTTCAAGAGACTTCCAAACCGTCTAGTTTGATATTCATTGCCTGTGTACCTAATCCAAACATGCAACTAATGTTCATGCTCTATAGAATCATTTTGGTCATATGCATTTACTAGCACTAAAATAATGGCAATAACATAAATTTAAGAACTTGTTATTGTTTATTTTTATTTATTCAATTATTTAAATTATAACAATCTAAAAAGCTAAAAATTCATAGTTATGTTTTTCAAAGGAAGTTAATTATGGGGTATGAATTGTCTCGATGCTAGGAAAAGAAATCACATATAAGGTATTTAGGGAATCCAAAAGTACAAAGAGAAAACACAAATAAACACAAGATATGACCTATGAAACCCAATACGAGAGAAAACCCATCTAGAAGGTGAGGTTGATTTGCTCTCTTTTCTCTGGTATACAAATGATGCAAGTACAAAGAAAGAGATACTCTTTGTGGATTTTCCTTTGACCTATGGCCTGTATGGTTGTTGTAAAATCTCTCCTCCTCTGTTTTTCTCACAAAATACCGCTCTTAGATGTTTTGTTCATATATGGAACAAAATACAATGAAAAATAATGGAACCCCTTCTCCTCCTAGTGGCCCAGTATTTAACATAGTTCGATAGCCATCTAAGGATAGGTTTTTGACTTCATCAACCCTAAATTGTGGTATGAATCTGAACCTTCTAGAAACTTATAGAAATCCATCATGTGGCTAGCCACCATATGCATGAGTAATGGGGGTTGACGTGGCATCCTCTCATACCATGGTGATCAACACGATAGCTCAACTTACGGGAGGCATAACGTTTGCATACGAATTATGATTGATGTGCGTTCTATACCATTGGAAAGGTTGTTGTAGGAAAATTCCCCTGCGGACAGGTGAATTCCCTCTTGGATCTTAGACCCCTATGACCAAGACAGAAAAGTGCTAACTTTGAACACTGACTTTCCTTTAAACATAGCTAAGCTAGTCAATAGAGAAGAGGAAGAAAGTATGAGTACCTTTTTACGAAGTTTGTCCTCACTCAATCCAAGTTGAACTTGATCTCCAAGTCCTTTCACGAGTCCTACAATCCAATAAACAGCAGAGACAAAGCATACTTCCTATTCTACCATGATTAGTTTAAAGCTAGATTTATCCAAAAGACAACCTCATGCAAATGTACACAATCTTGAAGGAAACAAGCCAAGCACATGTATTAATGAGAACAAAATAAGGTTCTTACCAAATGTAGATGCAGATGTAGCATCCTCACCAATATCTCCTTATCCAACCCCTTGCTCGAATGATCCACAATCAAAATGACAATACTTTTCACTGAATATTCTCCCCCTTTCACCATGAGGGTGCCTCCTTATATAGGATTTGAGAGGCCTAACCACTTTAGATATTATTTGCATAAGTTGAGGATATTACTCCATCAGTTGTGGAACTCCCCTTAGATCCAGCCTTGGGCTTGGATTCGAGCCAAACTGACTCGGATATTTCTCAGTTGACTTTAGATATAAGGGGGATTTGTCCCCATGATTTGTTCAACAGCTCGGCGCTCCCTCAAAGTGGGCCACGAAGTGTTGCAACACTCCTTGCTAAGAGGGAAAGGGGCACTAGCGCTCCTTGCAAGTGGGCAGGGGAGCGTCGATCTCCAAAAATGCTTTTATGATGGTAATTTATCCAAGTAAAACTTTGTACTCTTTGCCAAATGATATATTTTCTTCTTTTAACCAGTCTTAGAGGATATCTCAAGTGTTCTTATGATGTCATACGGGGTGTGACACGGGCAATATGATAGTGTAATTTCTGCGACACTTGTGACAAAAGTGAGACACTTGCGACACTTGCGAAAATGATAACGATATATTGTCGAAGTGAGTAATTTTGGTGTGTAACAGATTCCCCCCCAAAGTGCAAGGTTAGAAGATGGAAACCGATGACTGAAGTACTTTGTAGACTTTTCGAAGAAAGGGTATGGACTCGGAGAACCTGGTAGAAGCTGCAAACAACCATCAGACAAATGTTATGATATGTTTCAAACCCAAGGCAGGCATACCTATGCTTGAGTGATAAAAGAATTTCAAGGTGTGGCCACCATAAAATACATTGCGGATCCATAATCATATTGACTCAAAAGGTATAGCCACCAAAGATACAATGTGGATCTATACTTCCATGACATGAATTGATCGTAGCCATGAGAATTACACAGTGGATCTACGAGATGACAAAGCATAGCCACAGATCAATACAAAGTGGATCTATGTGACAATATATATATATATATATATATATCAAGGTACTCAAATGATCTCCTTTTGCAGCCTGGGTAAAGTAGATATCATAGTGATCACTCAACCCGGGGTCTTCTTACCGATCCCGATGTGGCACGAATCTAACCATGTGAATAGATGTTTTGATGTCGAACATGGTAGAAACCACTTGATTACCGGTCAATAAGGTAAACCGTTAACAAGTGCGAGGGAAATCACCATTGATGTCAATGAATCCCAAGGTACCCTAGTACAATCTAGCGAATGTGAATAAATGAGTCAAAGTCAAACATTTGTGGAATCATCTGATCAGAGGTCAATGATGTAAACCCACTGTCGGAAGCGAGGAGGCATGCCATTGAGGCATGCGGGTCCCAAGGTACTAAATGGTTTCTAAGTCTGATTCCTGGATTATGTGTTAAGGTCGACAAGAAAAGACTCGTTGAAGGAGGCCCTTGATGTATCCCCCATCAATGACATGAAACTGACATAGAGATGTAAAATGGTGAATCACATGAGTATGGACTGACACGAGTATTGAAACTAGAAATTTTTTATGGTTGACCCTCGAAGCGGATACTTCCCTTGAAAACTGGGGCATAGACGGAAGAAACATGACATGGACCAAAACATGATGTAGTGGATATTGTGACTTTCATCGAGTGACCCAAAGGAGTAAAGAAACTCAGAGGATTGGTTCAGTGCAGAGGTTCAGCGGATGAAAATGTAAAGACAATGTGTCATGTTCAAGGGCGACTGCAAGAGTGACCTGTGATGTTTTCAAGAATTGCTTGGCTTGCTTCCTTCAACTTTTTACCCTATCCAAATAGATGAGTACCTCTTTTTATTTTTATGAGTTCGAGGAGGATAACACATGCTTGATATAACTCACCTTCGCTAAGTTCCTCTTCTTTTGGTTAACGAACCGGAAGAAGTAAGGGTTCAGTCCCATATGGGCCCTTCAATGTAAAAAAAATTAACGAGTTCAGAGAAGGCAAACTCGGTTGTTTTTCATGTTTAGAGAGTCTGAAAATAACTTAAAGATGACTCCAAAGGGTTCATTTTTCGTATATCCATGTGAGTCTGACAAAGAGATAAAAGTCTACTTGTTTGCGTTCTCATGTTTTTTTTAGCATGAGACGGAACTAAGACCATTCTCGTTAGTGTGACAAGGTTAAACAGAACAAAACTGCTTCGAAACCTACAAATGATGACAAATTTGCATTCCAAGGTATTAATGACATCTCCAAAATGATATTAAAACCCAAAATAGACTATAGGTTAGCAAAAAATGAGGTCTTTATCAATGAAATAGGGTTAAAAAATGTTTTTACCATTTCATTTGTGCCAAAATCTTCTAGCAGTGGTGAAATTGACTTTGGAGAGCGATTTTGAAGTCATTGGCATTGGAGCTACGGTCAGGCGTTTCTACTTCCATCTGGATCAGGTTGGTCCTTAACACCTTCCAATCATTTTATACGGTTTAAAATTTTATTTTAGGTAATTTTTTCTTTCAATTTTTATGCCCTAGAGATCCCTAAGCGTTGAAACAAATCGACGCTCCCTCAAAGGGATGAGGGGAGCATCGACCGTGTTTTCGAAGCTCCCTCAAAGGGATGAGGGGAGCATAGACCGTGCTTTCGATGATCTAGTGTGCACTCCATGGGAGCACTAGCACTCTGTGCATGCAATTAGTGGAGCACCAACACATAATGAAAAATGAATTGATTTTTAAGCTAAAATTACCTTAAAAAATGCTATAATGAGATGATTAATGGTGCTTAATTGATTGTGCTTGCAGTTTACATTGGTAAAATACACGATTGAGTGGAAGGAGTGTGAGCACGAGCTCAACGACATAGATGCATTACAAAACCCCCAAGTGAGGGCCGCATTGAGGAATTGTGGCCTCCTCAAGTATTTTAAACTGCAGAAGATGAAAAAAAAAATCCTTTTACTTGAGTATATGATTGGGTTGTCGAATACCATTGAAGAGGCATGCCAAATTGGGTCGTAAATGTTGAACATCAAGTTAGAGGGATTAGATTTTTTGATCGACCTCTCGAAGAGAGGGGCCCCTATCATCTTATCCGGGCAGCGGGCAGTTCCAATTCCTATCGAAGAGTATGTGGAAAATTATCATATTCTGGGATCGCGATTGGTTGGAAGTCAAATCGTGATAAAAGATGTTAGAGATTTACCTCTTCGATCCAACTTATTTGCCATCACCAATTTGGCAGGTAGTACTATCACACATTTGGCTTCAAGATCCCAAATGGCCTATGCTCTATAATGCATGGAGCCAACGATGTTTAACTGGACCGCAGCTTTCTTTCACAACGTGAAGGATCATATTTCAAGATGCAAGATGGGGCAATAGAAACAATTTGGGTAATATTCCTTTTTGGTTTCGTTCTTCTTAGAGTGAATTACACAGATGCAACCACAAATTGCATTGGCGGTACGACCGATAGGTGAACCACGCATGGAGTGTTGGATGAGCTTGTCCCCAATATTGGGAACCGACTCAAAATTTGAATTCACAGCTGACTTCTTTGCTTGGCTAAGACGTCAATTTATCGTCATTAAGGACTTTTCATACGTCGAAGTAGATTTATGGGGTAGCATGGACCTGGTACTTCCAGATGGAAAAGACTAGGATGCGTCAAGTATGAAACCAAATACCTTGTCAAGTGTTTTTTTATTTTAAAGTTTATGTTACTTTTATGTGTACCTAGAGGGGTTTTTAACAGATTTATTGTTTCACCATGCAGACAGAGGTGCAACACGTATGGGGGAGATGTCGGCACTGGGGCGTCGCGGAGATGCACAGATAGTTGTAGAGCGTGAGGTAGAAGTGGGGGGTCTCCAGGAGGTTGAGAGAAACCTCTGTGGTCTTACTATGGGTGTACCTCCTCTCAGGAGGTGATATGTACCCCTACATTTACAAAGACATACAGTGGGGGTTCCCGAGAGTATGAACTACCTACTTAGATGAATGCCCCGTGCAATAGTGTGCTACTCAAAGCACAACATGGTGCAAGAGGATTAGGATCCTCCTAATGTTTTGTGTAGTCTGTATGATGATGTCGTGGGAATGAGGGCCCAAATTTTGCCCTTCTATGTACATTTTAGATGTAACCAAACATTTTATGTCACGCAGTATATATATACATATATCTGAGTTTTTGTGGAGCCAATGATGTTTGCAAATAATCTTTGTATGATGTGTTTATTTTACATGTGATGTGTTTTATATGATTTATTTTCTTTATAAAAAATCATCTATGCACGAGATACTGATCCATAATATAATTTGCTAGTGAATCTGAAGTTGTGTTGAGTCCCCTTGGTATGTGCCTGTATTCTATAAATTCAAACATTCTTTCAAGACAACGAACTCGTAGGTGGAGACGCAATAGGATAGGATTGAGAATTGTGTAGACCCGATTAAGCTGACATACCACGAGTTGAGAGTCTAGGTTAATGATTATGTGAGATATAACTAGGGAGGAGGACTTGGTTAAAATTCCAATGACAGCATGATATTCTACCATGTTATTGGTTTTCGATCCTAGGAACTCACTAACTCATCAGAGTGGTAAATGACCCAAGCGGTAGAAGCAATATTCTAGGTGTGTCGACTAGCGCCATCCACAAACTCGACAAAAATAGGAAAGGAAGATGTCATCTACGCATGCAATCACAAGACAAACTATAAGCAGCTGCGACAAAACTCGTATACGTAAGAGAAAAAGACACACCAAAACTAAAGTACAATAGTGTACAAAGCACGCATGCTAGATGTTCTATGCATGGTACTTTTTAAGGTAAAGCCCATTCTGGGGTTCACCAAGAGAAATTCCATCATAGTCAACTAGCTCGTAGGCACCTCTATACAATACACATTTCACAATATAAGGACCATGCCACAGAGGCTCTAACTTGCATGTCCCTAACTTATCGTGAGCCTGGTTATAAACGAGGACTATGTCTCCTTCTGTGAAACTACGAGGATGGACATATTTGGCATATTGACTCTTCATTCGTTTTTTATATGTCTCGTTAACAAGAACAACATCGCGACGTGTTTCATCCAACCTAGTCAGATATAGGAAACGTTCTTCTTCAGAAGAAGTGTGAGGCAGGAATTCTACTTTGAGTTTCAATGAGGGAATTTCGCACTTGATTGGAAAAATTGCTTCTATTCCATATGCTAACTGGAAAGGAGTGAATCCAGTTACATTTTTCAGTGAGGTGCGGTAAGCCCAAAGAGCGGAGAAAAGTTGTAGATGCCAAGATGTCTTATTTTCCCCCACCATGCGTTGAATCATGGTTTGAAGGACCTTGTTGATATCTTCAACTTGTTTGTTATCTGGAGGATAGTAAGGGGATGAGTTCACATGGCGAAAACCCAACTTGGCATGTAACTCACTCATCATATGGTTTTGAAAGTGTGAACCATGATCAGTGACAATGGCTTGTGGAACACCAAAGCGAGTGATGATGTGGTTGAAGATGAAAAGAGTTGTGGTATGACCATCATTCAAAAAAGTAGGCATAGCCTCA
>SNQJ01S0277775.1:0-11359 GCA_010110895.2 Picea sitchensis
GACCACCACAGATACTCCTCTAACCTCACACATTAGGGGGCATCTATTATAGAAATATTTTCCTCACCCTATGCAATCTTTCACATAAGGACTTTTTCCATTTCCCCATGTAAACTTATCATCCCTTTTTGTAAAGCCCAGAGCTAAAAATGCATAGTTTTCCATGTGTACACATCTTGCCTACTATACAGAATGTGTATACGCAGGTTGCACCACTACAAGACACGTACATCGGGATTTGTGCCAAAAAATGAAAATTAGTGTCGGGTTTCCATGTCACGACAAGAGATCTATGATCCTTGGCCTTCCATATACTAGAAACATTCTGACTCAGCCCTTCAATTCCATTTTAAGGCTATAAATGGGCCAATTCTGAGCTATGGAAAAGAAGAGAAAGAATTCAACTTTGAGAGAAAAGCTACTCTGGAGAAATTATTTACTTCATATTGAGTTTGTATCCCTTTGTCCTCTAAGTCTGAACACAGTGTTCAGCCCCCGATCTCTTCCCTTATTAATTGAGAAATTTATTGTCTCTCTTCTATGAGATTGCCTTTGGTGGAGGATTGAAGTGGTGGAGGCCCAACTGGAAGGAACTTATTTTATCAGTTTTGAACCGTGCCGACACAAAAGTCTGTAATATTTTCACTTCTGTTGATCATATATTAATAGAAATACTCTTTTCCTGTCCAATTGATATCTTGAAAATATTTGAATTATTATTCCATGGGCATATTTGTCATGTTTATTAATGGATTATGCTATCGAATGTGCTAACATCATTTATTATCACCATATGCTTTCTTTTCTTGGTTGTTGAGGACTAGTTGAAGGTATATTTCTTTGGGTCAAGTGCTCAATGGTGGACTTCATTGAACGTCTGGATGAGGTAGGCATTTTATCTTGGCTTGCTAGCATATTGTTTTACATAACATAATTGAGAATAGAGTTTATTTCTGCAGTTATTTCCGTCTGTTGTGTTTTACCCTAGCCATAGAGATATTTTCCTCGTAACAATGGTGCTCCTCTACACTTCATTTTCAATAGAAGAAGTCAAAATAACATCATCTCAGTAGTGGTCACCAAGTGGTTGGACTTGCCGAAAAAACCACATCCACAACCTGACACCATCGAGTGGATCTACTAAGGGAGATGTCTCTGCATCATCCAATATTGTCTCTTTCCCTACCGCATCAAGCCCTTCAAGGATGAGGTATTGTGTGATATTTCCCCCCTTGAATTTTTTGATGTTCTTAAAGGACAACCTCACTTCTAGAAACGTCATGTTGTATATCGATATAGACCTCATAGTGATATTATTACTTTGGGAAGACAATTGTACATGATACTAGAGGTATCTCCACCTACCTCCATTTATTTGATCTCTGCTAAGCATTGCAGGGAGGTCATATCCCGGACTGGGACATTTTTCTTCTTTATGATTCACTCTCAAAGTGAAAAAAAGGTAGTGGAAATGTACATTTCCTTTGCATAGGGCCTATCCACACAACAAAATATGGTGGACAAGGTCATGGAGGAATACAAAGACATATTATCCTCACCCATTGGGGTACCTATGCACTGTTAGGTCAAGCATTCAATTGATATGATCCTCGATGCACCTCTACCCAATGAGATAGTCTATCATCACTCTCTTCTGTAAAATTAGGAACTCAAGTGCCAAATCCAAGATCTTATTGAAAAGGGTCACATCTGACCAAGCTCCTCACCTTGAGAAATCCCAATTTCACTCATGCAAAATAAAGATGGGAACTGGCGAATATGCATTGATTACAGATCCCTAAAAAAAATTAGAATCATGAACCAATAACCAATTCCCCTAATTGACAACCTTCTTGACCAGATCAAGGGTTCCAAGTACTTCAATAAGATTGACCTGAAGTTTTACTACCACTAGGTCCCAATAGAACATACTAAAGTATGGAACACTGCTTTCAAGTCAAAATAAGTTATTTTTGAATGGATGCTCATGCCCTTTGGTTTGACAAATTCCCCATCCACTTTCATAATTTTGATGGATGATATCTTGTGGCCTTTCACCAATTATTTTGTGGTGATATATCTGGATGCTATCCTCATCTTCAACAAGAGTTGGGAATAACACTTGCAACATATTCAACAGGTCCTTCACACTCTGCAACAACACAAGCTATATGCTAACTTGGAAAAATGCTCCTTCGACATGAACACGTTCCAATACCTAGGCTACATGGTTTATGATCATGGTGTGCACGTGGATCCAACCAAGATCCAGGTAATTCGTTACTGGTCAGCCCTGACCACACTAACTGAGCTCTAGAATTTCTTGGGACTTTCCAATTTCTATCGCAGTTTTGTGTTGGGATTCTCCCATATTTCATGGGCCCTCTTCCAAGTGACCAAGAGTGGTGGAAATTCAAATTCCATGTGGGTATATCTGCAACATAAAGCATTCGATGAACTGAAACATAACTTGTGCTCAACTCCAATGCTCTCACTACCCAATTTGCAACAACCTTTTAAGATTGAGACATATGCCTTATATTATGTTATGGGCATAGTTCTTACTTAGCATGGTCACCCAATGGCCTATCATAGTGAGAAACTATTATATGTCATCTATAAATACCCCAATTATGACAAGTAAATGTGTTTCATTATACAATATTTCCTCTAATGAAAGAATTACATTCTCGGGAAGGAGACAATCATCCACACTGACCAGAAGCCACTTCAGTTCATGCAGACACAAGGAAAATTACAAAATTATAGCCATCAAAAGTGGTCCACATACTTGCAGTATTTTCATCTCAACATCAAATATAAGACCGAGATCACCAATCACATTGTTGAATGCCTTTGGGTGGCCCCTGTGGCCATGAGGCCTTTGGGCGGCCCCAACTATATGAGAGAGATATTGACTTTTCTACCACTTAACATATGTTAGGCATAGGAATTTCCATCACTTAATTTCATATTCAACATGGATTATTATTGCATCTGGGCTATCTCTATATTCCTTCAAGCGAGCGGGAAAAGTTGATTTGGGAATATCACTATAGTTGTATGGTAGGACAATTTGGTGCGTAAATACAGTGGAAATGTTGTAAAAGTATTTATATTGGCCCAAACTTTGATAGGAATTCAGAAAGTACATATGGTATTTCACTGCCTTCACTATTTCCAAACCAACTAGCAAGAAGTAAGGCATGTACACCCCTCTTCCTACTCTTGACATACCTTACAAATCAATCTCGATGGAATACATGTCTGGCCTTCCTTCAACCAAGTAGGTTAATGATTGTGTTTTTGTGGTGGTTGGTTGATTTTCTAAGATATCCATTCTAATAGCCTACAATAAGAGTATCATAGTGGAAGCCAGTGCCAATATCTTCTTCAAATGGGTGTGGGTACATTGTTTGAAACTACATACCATCATCTCATATTGGGATAGGAAATTCCTAAGAACATTTTGGTCAAGCCTCTAGTCACAATTGGATACCAAGCTCACCAAATCCAATGCCTTCCACTCCCAAACTAATGGCCAAACAAAGGTTCTCAATCAAATGATCGTGCATATCTTGCACATGTAAAACTCCAAGCATCCACTCACATGGGATGAGAGTCTCCCCTATGTTTATCACAACTACAATAAATCTCTCCATAGCTCAATGGATCACATCCCCTTTCAGGCGATGCTGGGATYTCAACCATTGGGTCCCATTGATGTCGCACTATCCCTTGCTACCACATAGGAAAAATATTCCCATGTTCATTCGAAGGCGAACAAAGCCACCAGTTTTATTGAACTGATTCAACACATCTTCCAACATGTCCATGATATTTTATATAAATCCAGTGCTAAGTGAAAGAAATGCCATGATCAACACCAGGTGACACACAAGTTTTAGGTGGGAAACAAGGTTTGGTTTCATTTGCAGAAGGATCACTTTACAAGACCCCATCAGAAGCTTGATTCACTTTTCGATGTTCCTTATTCCATCACCAATACTATGGGTGACAATTATTTTGAGCTAATTATTCCCCCCTTCCTTGGGTTGCACCTAGTGTTCAATGTGGAACTCCTTCAGCCACACTTTCCACCATTATTGGACACATTATAGATAACAGAGCAATTGAGACTGACAGAGATCAACCATGAATGTATGGAATACGAAACCATTAATTATATCATGGAAAAACATGTTAAGGGAACTCACCAACAAAGGACCCAACTTTATCTGGTTGTCAAAGCAAGGAAACTTGTACACCAAGGAAAGTGGCTCACCTAGGGCCAAGTTTAGAAAACTTTTCCCCATCTGATGGGGGAACTCGACGCAATGGATACCATTTCTTCCTAATGGGGGAGTATTTATATAGGTGGATATAGGTGGCCACCCACCTATTCCATTGACTCAAATCACAATTTTCCATTTTGGTAGTTTTTCTACACTTTTTCGGGTCCTGAACTTCCGGGGTCATTTTGAGGCCCTAAACAGTGTTTTCTAGGGACGACAACACCTAGAAAAAAATTGGAGGAATCCTATAGTCGAATTATAATGTGTACTTCTCGACTATACCTTTCCAACAGGATATCGAGTGCAAGAAATGGAGATCGTATGCAAAATTTACAAACCCAGGAAATTGGTGTACCAACTAGCCCCATCAGGGCCCACAAGCCTTTTGTCGTTTCATCTCCTAGAGTTAGGTTTTTGGATGTTTATAGTTTCCTCATTGCTTCTTTGTGATAGAAATTCCTTTCAACCTCATTAAAACACACTCTGGAAAATATTCTTAGTTGTCACATTTCTTCCCAAAGATTAGCTACCACCATTCATGCGAGTTTGTTTGATTATACTCTTTTTATAGTTCGACACATTTCATTTATTAATAGAAGTCAATTTTTATTATATCTATGTGTTTTTTTATTACTCTATATTTCATTTTGTTCCATTTATAAATGCATATCACCCAAACTCGACATCACCATAGGAAGGTACACCAAACCCCAACTCACAACTGAAAAATATAAACATGGAAATTGATCTAGGGTTGAGGTCTCTTAGAACCCTTGTTCAAGACTTAAAAATAGTAGAGATCCATCATGATTGTTATTAGCCAATTCACTAGACACCATTGTATCTTCCATTGCAAATTCCCAAGGCTAGTTAACTAACATTTATGACTACAGGACATGGATAGATAGATAGATAGAAACCAAGTTAGAGACCTAAACATTTCAAAACAACATGTGATGATATCTTTCATTGATTCAAGAACCAAAGTAGAGCCACCAGTCACAAAGATTCCCATTTGTATGGACTGGTGCACCTATGAACCAATTTTAGTGAATTGGATGAATAGGTGGTTTATGGTTTTTAACAAATCTCCCTAAAATAATAGGGAGGTGATTTTGTATTTTGTCAGAAAATTATGAGCAAAGTTCATGTGAGGTCTCCATGTCAACTACTTTGACATTGATGAATTAGAGGGGGTGGGTTATGGCTCCTACTAGCCCTTGGACTTTCACCCTTGAAAATGTTGAGGTTTAAGAGAAAACATGGCCTATTTTGGTTGGCATTCATATATTTTCCAAGAGATAGCTATGTTTTTTAGCAATGGTTGTTTCCCACCATGTATAGGTACAATATTGGTTAGGTAGTGTTCTTTATTTCAGAGACATGAGTTTTCACAACATTTCATGGATATAGAGAGATGTCTATTTTTAGCATGTTCCCAATTTTTTAGGAAACAAAGATCATATTCCCACATGTTGATATTGATTATACAGTTTGGGTCCTTGTGATATTTTGGATCCATTGAGATTTTTTCAGGGGAGATGCATGCAACTTTCTATTTTTAGTAGCTAGAGATCCAAGTTTTAGATGATGATTTCAAGCATATATCTGGGTTCCATACAAAAAATCGAATCTGATGAGCCTATTTCAAGAGACATGCAAGGAATCATTATTTTTAATTGGTGGAGTTCCAAGACTTACATGTTAATTCTGATTGTATATTTGGAATCCTAATGAAGAATCGAATTTGATGAGTATAATATCATTGACATGCGGTGATATTCTATTTTTAGTAGTGTCTATTTTTATACATACTATATTTTCCAGTGGTTTCCTAGTGGTCTTGAAAATATTTGGGGTTTTCCTATTTTTTAGGGTGACTGCTATTTTTGACATGTCTATTTTTAGAAGGGCTATATTTAGCAGGTATGGTCACCATGTGGGGTGACAAGTGGTAAGTCAAAATTCAAACATATGAATGACATGTGGTACATTAATTGGAGAATTATGAAGAGGGAACACTTTCCAAGGAGATGAGGTGCATTAATTAAGTATTAAAGTGTGTGAGTGGATAAGACGTGTAAAAGTGATGTGTTTCACTTAACTCATTGTCATCTTACTCTTCTCTAACTCAACTCGTTTTATCCCTCTCTTCTATGTTCACATGCACCTTATCCTCTTGATATCCACTTGGGCACACTTCCCTATGCATCCCCACATCTGTTCATGATCCTTTCACCTCATACACACTCTTATTCACTCCTCTTCATCACATCTCTCACTTTCCATCTCATGCACATTCCCTCATCTCCCTAACCTTTAGTGCATACATTAATTTTAATGCACCTACATTTCTCTCTCTTCCTTATTCACACGTGTTAAACTCCTCCCCGCACTCACATGTGTGCAACCTCCTCCTTATCCTTATTTCCATGAACAATATTTTCTCACATGCACCTCCTCTTCTCATACTCATGAATTATTTATCTCATGTGCACTATTCTTATCTCCACATGTTTCCCACACGTGTGCGCCTCTATTTTTCCCTTATCCACTTGTCTGCCTAGACCTTCATGCATCCTATCCCATGTGAAATTCTTTATTCACATGTGTGCCCTGCTATTTTTTCCTTAGTGATGCATCCTCACTCTTTATATATTGAGTCTCCTCCTCATTATTCAGGGCCAATTTTTCTCTGAGCAGAAGCAATGTTCTCTCTTTCTCTCATATTCTCCTCATTATTTCTAGTTTATATTCTTTAATTAAAGATAAATACTTTGGCTAGTTATGTACTTGTGTGTAGTGGTACAAAGATACCTTTTCCAAGATAAATAATAAATATTTGGTGTTCTGGTATCAAGTTGTTAAATGTTGTTGGTATCGAGTTTATTTTTATGAATTGATTAATTTTCTTTGGCATATTGTTATGGTGTTTTCATCCTGATAATATAACATCTTACCTTCTTTATTTCCATTAAAATACTCTTGCTGCAAGGTTTTTTGTCAATTTTAAACTTATATAATGTTACTTACCCTTCGGTCACCAAAATTTTATCCGAAGACAAAATTCCTTGTTGTTGTTTTTGGCATTCACTGGGAAGTTTTATAGGTTTATGACAACCTGAAAGCATTTAGGTACACCCCCTTGAGGTTGAATTTCACCATCCAAACAAAGAGGAGGTTTGTCGGTGACACTTAGGGATTTTACTTTATTTCATATATAATTTAGGTGCTAAGAAGTGTGCTAACAAATTGACATTGTTTCCTGGGACACAATAATACTTAGATTACAATGATACTTGGTGAGTTTTTGTTTCATTGCATTTATTTCTATTTTAAAATCACCTGATGACTCAAAGGAAACATGATCAACTCCACTATGGAGCCCCAAAATATCATCAATATTAGATCCTACACAAGGACTTTTCCCAGTTCTCAAAGAAACAAAACACCTTTTTCAAAAAGTTTTAATTACATCACCTAGGCTTAGGGAAACCCAAGTGTTTTATTCACTCAATAGTGTTTGGGTGAGTATACCAATGATCCCTTCATTGACTTTGGTAATTTCTTCCTCTACCCCATCATCAACAAATTCAGTTGTTCCAACTTCTAATCAAAACATGGTAGTTAGGTTTTATTTTACTTCATATTCACGACTACATATAACTTAGATACAGGTGCAACCCAATTACATTCCCACCAAAAATTATGTTAAAAATATTCCCAAGTTCCAACAGAATAATGCAATTAATGTTGAGGACCACCTGAGTCAATTTTTGAAAGTTT
The DNA here is from genome assembly GCA_010110895.2 of Picea sitchensis. Classification (NCBI taxonomy): domain Eukaryota; kingdom Viridiplantae; phylum Streptophyta; class Pinopsida; order Pinales; family Pinaceae; genus Picea; species Picea sitchensis. Next base: position 8,082 of record SNQJ01S0277775.1, read on the forward strand.
GTGAAGATATGATGTTTGAACATGAAGACATGGAAATGAAAATGTTTTTGCACACTCTAGATGGAATTAGTTTCAAGATAAGTTCACCAAAATGTGGGGGGGTAATAAAAATCACTCTCTTTTACTCAGAAACTTTGCTAATATTGGAAAGAAGGAGAATGAAACTGTGATTGAATTTAATACCCATTTTTCTAAAGTTTATCATGGAATTCCTATTACTATAATTCATAATGAGACTTTTTCTTTGATTTCTTATCTTGATAAGATTGATGGAATTTTTGGTATGTTTCTCAGGAATAGAGATCCTTTAACTATGGATTTTGCATATGTTGTTTCTTTGTAGAAAGAGAAGAATACTATGGAAGCTCAAGAAACACAAGTACCTTTCTCAACTTTATTCTATCTTCAATCTAGGAAAACACAAGATCCACCCACACAAGCACTCCATGTGCCTAAGGAATAGTTTGAAGAATATATAAATCCAAAGGTATTGGGGGTGGTTCTTGATTTGAGAAATATAATGGTGAACATTGAGAGAATCATCTAGACTCAACATAATGTGCAATACACCCAGAAGAAGTTCCCACCTAGGAGGCCTTTTCAATACACAAGGAATCCAATAGAGAAAAAGTTCCCAGTCCCAATGACAGGTAACGACTTTTGGGATCACTCAGTTTTATAGCATTTTTGTAGAGCATGCACATTACTACATAGTGAAGAAACATGTGTTGTATTTTTATGAATGACCTATATTTATGAGAAAGAAGTATATTTTTTAAAACAATAGGAGAATAGATTAAATGTTTTTTCAAAGATGGATGAGGAGGAAGGTTATCATATTATCCAATTAGAGGACCATGGTTGGGTAAGTACTAAATATTTTGTTCATTTGAATTTTGAGCAATATCGTGCACTTTAAGTTAATATGCAACCTACGACCACAATATTCCACACAATATAAATAAACCTGCATATTAAGAAAGAGGTAAGGGCTAATGCAACAACTTTTGTATCCGATATTACATGGTCCTACATGCAAAGAGGTAAGGATTTGTTAGCACCGATGATCAAGGATGATACTCCAATAATAATCCATCCTATGCAACATGATACCTACTCTTTTCTCTTTAAAGGGGGTAATTTCGAAGATCGAGATCCCATTACCGCTTAAGTAACTAGTTTTGCATGCTAGGGAGAAAGGAAGTCGTCAGTTGGTCCATTGGTATCGCTGAAAAAATCAATCTCTCTGATGATAAGCCACATGTATTTTTGCGTGAGGGTAAGGTAAGTGACTATCTTGCTCCATTTTTTAATTTTTTTCTCTCTTCCAGTTAATGGTTTGATTATGAGGAATTGCATGTTAGACTCTGGTTGCTTCACTAATTTCATGATCACTCTTGAACTCATGAAAGATATTGAATGCATATATCTAGACCATACATAAATTTTCAAGAAATTGATGCAACAAAGGTACCAATTTGTGGGGTGATAAAAGACCTCCTGGTTCACTTACATGTATTTCCTATGAAGATTATGACCATTGATGTAGTGGTGATTGAATGTTTGGTCCAATTTGGTATGTTGTTATCGAGGAAGTTGTAAACATATGTGGGAGGAAGTATCCCATTTTCTAAGACATGGAAAGTGAGAATTTTTAGATAGCAGAGGATGTTGCATTGTGTGAATGATCCTAAACATATATACAATGATCCATTGTATCCTAATATACAAGAGTAATATTTGGGGTCATTTGTCATAACAAATAATTGGGAGGATCCCCTTGAACCAACAAAGTTAAATGAGGGAAAGTGGACAATGCATTTCAATGGTGCCAGAGAAATGTTCAGATCAAGAGAAAGAATGGTTCTCAAGAGTTTATTAGGTGTGATATTTCCGCATTCATTTTTCTTAGAATTTGATTGTACTAACAATATGAAGGACTATGAAGCTTTGATTTTAGGACCCTGGTTGTCCAAGAAAATGGGTATCAAATATTTGAAGGTAAATGGGGATTCTGAGCTGGTGGTTAATCAAGTCATAATGTAGTGTGAAACTTGGAATCCCCATTTAAAAAGGTACAAATATTTAGTATGGGATGAAATAGAGTGCTACATTGCATTCAATATCACCATTGTACCTAGAGTTTTCAACTAGTTGGAAAACTTCATGGCATCCATAGGCGCACTATTTCAACCATGCTTAGAAATTCCTTACATCAAGTATGTGGTTGAAGTATTTTTCCATTCTTCTATGTGAAATCCCCACTAAAGTTTTTGGGGATTTTTCCTTAGTTTAACGACTGTCACTACTAGGGGTGTTCCACCTCCTAACCAACCATCGTCAGTCAGGGCCACCATGGTCTCAACTGCTTCTACCTTGAGCAGCAGTTTGATTCTATATATGGCGGATATCACTACTCCTTTTACTCAGAACACGACAGGATTTCCTTTCCCATACGAGATTCCTAGCTTTGGTACGAGTACTGTACTTTCCTCCTCCACTCTACAAACTTTGGGTCTAGGGGAAAGGAGTTCCGATGCTCCTCTACAAGGATATATATGGGGTACTTTCGCTCCCTTTATCACTTTCCCTTATGGAGGGGGTCATATACCCCCTTCATCCCCCTCTCTCGGCGATGTTCCTCAAAAATCTGTTGGGCCTAACATAAACTTGTTTGGAGAAGGTAGTCAAGCACTCCCTCCTTATAATATGTCGGTTGGTTTGACACCTTTCTCTTTGTTCGACACGTTTGGTAACAACACTTTCTCATTAGCTATTGTTTTGGCTGGGGGACACCTCGGTTATAGACAACCACATCCTATACAGGGTACTATTTCTGCATAGGGGGCACACTTAGGAATTCCTTCCTCACAAGGATCTTGGAATCCATGGTAGGGACGAGTTCCCTTGCCAGGGATGTCGATCGAGAGAAACCTTTTCCATACCCAGTGGAACCCCGGGCAAGGCCCAATGCCTATGCCCCAAAACCCTTGGAATGTGATGCAAGCTCAACCCTTTACGTCTTATTACGGGAACCAGTCGATGATGTCTCAACAAGTGCCCAATCTGTACGCTAGTCATGGTCATGGTTATTACATGATCCCTAGCCAAAAACCTAACTTTTTCTAGCAACCTGGTGCCAGTCAAATCCCAGGCTCCTTTTTCCTCGACTACAATCCACAACCCAAACTAACGTTTCTAGCAACCCTGCACTTACCAGATTTGAAAAGGATCTTAAATGACCCCATCTGTCACGATCTGAGTTGGCCTCCTATGCT
>SNQJ01S0277776.1:0-11359 GCA_010110895.2 Picea sitchensis
GATGCCTCTGCATCCTCAAGGTCCAAAACCCTGCACACTCAGTAAAACCGAGTCAATAGCACCTGTCTATGTCAATGCAGTAAAACATCATGTCATCTATCATAACGCATCATAATCAAGGACAAATGTTTTTATATCATAATAGTCCGGATCACTTGCGAGCAAGTGTCCTCAAAGAATAAGTTTTCTCAGTGCACTAGAGAGGGATGTTACAAAAGAACACACTTATAGAAGAGCAACATCCACTTTCAATGGTAAACCAAAGAGAACCCAAAGGCCTGCAGTAATGACACCAACATAATGGCTTAGAGAATATGAGAGAGAGAAGGAGAAGGAGATTACATAAATGTTCAATTCAAATGGGGAGCCTATGTTTGATGATCCATAATTCTTCGACACCTTTTCTGTAACATAGGTGTCAAGTTCCCATATTGGGAGCATCTTAATATTGCCTACTTACTAAAACTAAATCCCATGCATATATTTTAAAATGGAGGCACATATCATTGAAATAAAGTGACACATTGGCTATGAGGAGAGATCTTATTTCTTCAAAAACTAAAAATAAACATTGGCCAAGACAAGAAAGTAGAGGAGAGGTTGGTCCCTCTTGGTCTTTCAAAGAAGGTGATGTCCCATGGATTTTGAAGAAAGAATATATTTCTTTGGCAAAGGAAGTTATATTGGGTGTGAAGGTGAGGTGCCTTGTTTATATGGGTCTTCCCTAATACATTGATTCACTGTGCATCAAGACAATTTTTCAAGGTTGAAATCACATGACCATTTGAACCTTTTAAAGGTACGATGTATGTCAAAAATGTGATTTTATTATTTGTAATTTTTATTTTTATGCCATGGGATAAAACATAATTAATTTTGTATGTGTTTACTTTGTAGTTTCATTATCCTCTAATTGTGCGTGGGTGTGTGAACCATGACTCCCCCCATGACCTAAGGCATGCCATATATAAATTATTTGTATTTGTACATTGGATCATATCAAAGGAGATTAATATGGATATCATTCCACGGTGGCATCAAGAGATAGCTGAGATTGTTTGTATGTTTGAGAAGGAACTACCACTAGGTTTCATGGACTTGTAGGTTCATATTCTAGTTCACCTAGTAGATGAGGTTGAATTAGTTGGGGTGGTCTCCTATCATTGGATGTTTTTTCTAGAGAGGTACATGAAAAAATTGAAAGGATTTGTTCATCATAGGGAAAAACCCGAGGGGTCTATGGCATAGGGGTACATATCATATGAGTCTTTCTATTATGCCAATGAGTACATCAAGAAGATAGACAACACACCAGGTGTAGTGATTTGGGATGATGAAATGGATGAAGACAAAAGAGAAGGGGAGATTCTCCAAACGAATGGAAAAAAGCGCTTGATAAAGAGTAAGTGACTTATTGTTTGTCAAAATTCTACATAGTAATTATTCACACTAAACTTCATAATGTATATTTGCATGATATCATATGGTACTATATGTTGGTTTTATTTCATGAATACATCAACGAATTCATAAATTTATGCCATCAATAAATTCATTCTTTACAATTCAGAGGCAACACAATCGTGGGTCGCATTGTATGAACATAAGAGGAGGAAATGGGAAAGTGATAGGAAAGAATTCAAATGGTTGAATAGTATAAGAATTCCTTATCCTAATCATTTAAAATAAAATATGCCAATGATATGCCCCAACAATTGGGTTGTTGACCAAGTCAGAAATAAATATGGTGCATACAGTCATTACCCGCGTGAAGAAGAGGATGCATTAAACATAGGGATTGGTTGCAGTAACTAGGTAATAATCTCTTTGCGTACATAATTTTTAACTTTGTAATGCACATTTGAATTGTAAGTACATCTATATTATTTTATATTTTAATGGTCGTGTTATTAGACACATATTGATACTCTGATTTCTTCACTTTTTTATAGGTGCATTTGTTCCCATCTATGTGGGCATATGAACATCATTTTCGCACAGAGAATTATGATGATGGACACTTGACACAAGACAATGGAGTGGAAGTTGAGTTCAACCAATATAGTTTTTCTAGCCACCAAAATAAAAAAAACATACATGAGAAGTTAGGTTACGTCGGAAATATAGAAGAGATCATTCGAGTGGACTTCTCTTCTTTCCAATGTGTTATTTTTAGGTGCAAGTGGTGGGACACATTTTATCGAAATAATGTAAAGGAAGATCATGATAGTGGGATGATATGTATCAAATCTTAAAATATGTGGGATGAAGATAAGGAGCCTTATGTTTTCCCAAAACATTGCAACCAAGTGTTTTTTTACCCAGATGTGTTGGATAGGGATTGGTGGTTTATATTAAGACACAACCCTAGATCAAAACATATTTTTGAGAAAAACAGTTTTATCATGCCAAGTGAGGAAGATAATCGGGGCGATGACAACGGAGAGTGATATATTATACATGTTTTATTCTTTAATTACTTAATTTTATGTTTTCAAATATATAGTGGATTTAATAATTTGATTATTAAATTTACAATGTTTTTAGTATTTATTATTTCATATGAAATATTATTAATTTTTTGATTGGATGATATAATTAAATGTTATGTGTAAATGATATAAATACTTTTGCATTGTAAATATAGATGATATTTGAACTTTTAGTATTTTAATTTGAACTTTTACTTTAAAAAACAATATATTATTGTAACGTGCCTAGGCTGCCAAGCCGAGAACACACTACTTCAAAACCAAACTGATTTGTTCAATCTATGATACCAATTTGTAACGTACCCGGGCTGCCAAGTCGGGGACATGCTACTTCAAAACCAAACTATTTTTTTCATGCTTTGATACCAATTTGTAATGTCCTCAACCACCCAAGACGGGAAGCGCCATTACCAATCTTTCATACTTTTTTCTAATAATCAAACTGCCATACCCAGGCATAGACCTGATGGGATATGGCAGAAATAGTTTTTTTGTGGAAAAATATAAACTTAATCAATTAATATGAATTCTACTAATAAACAAATTAAATGCAGAAATCACAATAAAACATACATGCAGTAACACATGCCATTCTTATAAATATAAAGACATGTACAAGATACACATCATACAAATTAACATAGAAATGGTACTTATCTTTTTACACCAACTGCGTGCAGACCTTCCACAAACCTCCCAGCCTTAGAGCACACTGCTTCAAGCTATCAGCAGCGGGTCACCCCTGAGCTGGGAATAAACTCCACCCAGTGTAAAGAAATTCCTAGGCTAGGTTGAGACTACGAAAAGCTACACAATGAAATAGGAAGGATTCCCTCTGAGGATCCCACTTACACCCACTTCTCACAGAATCTCATTCCCCACATGTTTGTCTCACCCTGAGAATATACACCTTCACTGTTCCAAATTCCATCGTCTTCTCCACTTCCCTTCTAGGGCTTCAACAACAGGTCGGATCAGGAGTTCTCAGAGCTTTGTAGTTGTTGTTGGACTCCCTCTAGGAGAAATCACTTCCCCAACAATCTCTCTCACCTGGAGAGAGTTTCTCATAGGCCCGACAACCTGCTTCTTCAATCCCTTGGCCTGAAAACCCACCTCTTCAAACCACACACTTGACAAACTGCTTCTTTTGTCCAGCTCCTAAGTCAAATGGGTAACCACAGTAGAAACATTGGGTATGGGCTCTGGTAATGACAGAAAGCCACACCAGTCCAGAGAAAACGTGGGTAGAAATAGAAAAATTGCTAGGGTATGATATGGCTCAGGCACTACATAGTCCTGCTATGCCTCATAGGAAAAACGGGTTAGTTTCACAGGTTTTCAAGTTTCATAGGTTGTAGAGGTTAACAATGGAGGTCATGGCTCAGCTCGTGATTGTGTGTGTGCATGGGAATGATGGAAATAATGGTGAGCGAACCCCCACAACAATGAATTCCCCCCATAAAACTGCATGTGTCTATGTTGACACATGAATCTCTTGGGAACTTGTCCCTCTCCACTTGGATTTCATTCCTTTCCCCAAAGGAACTTAGGATAAGATTATTTATTTCCCAAACCTTGGTATTTTTAGGAAAATATAATATAATAAGCCCTTGGAAATAAGCATTCTAGCCTAGCCCTTTTTCCTAGCCTCTCAGACCCATCCCTATCCCTACCCAGTGGGGCTTAGTACCCCATAACTCTTTCTTCGTGGTTGGTCTACACACAATGATGTAATTATATCACTGATGTGAGTATTTACATATACAAAATCAGTCTCCCTAGCCTTCAACAACTAGGCTCTCTGGCCTAAAAAAAATATAAGCCTCCCAGCTTATAAACACTTGGCTCAGTAGCCTATAAATATCATTACAATTCAGTAGGGGCTTGGCCTTGGGGTATTACAATTATTGTATTGTAAATATCAAATATTGTATATAATAATTTTAAAATGTATTTTTGTTACCCACCCTTTCATATCAATACCATATCGTATTAGTTTTTAATTTTGAGTTCATACATACTAATTAGGGGAATATTCACATCTAAAATGAGCCTCCTAAGTGATTTTTTCAAAAAAGCATCATTGTACTTAAACAACTAATGCATGTGTCCTTTACATAAAAATCATTGTCCTTAAATAACTAATGCATGTGTCCCTCTCTAAACCCATATAATAATWTATACTTAAGATATTAAATAAAAATAAAATAAATAATATAATATGTAATATAATAAATATAATATATTATGTTATGTTATGTATTAATTATAATATAATAAATATAATGATGATGATGATGATTAACGTCCACTAAGACCAAATTGGTCTATCGGACATTAAGAGGGTAAGTGACTAGTTGCAATTCTTTAGAATTTTGTTTCTGTGCTCAAAAAGCATTAAGAGAAGCTTTCCAAGATCACCATAGTTTTGTTTAGTTAAGAGGTTAGGAAGGTTGATAGTGTGACAAATATTTTGAAAATGAGATCTAATCTGGGTATAGGATGGACAATCTAAGAGAAAGTGATTTTCATCTCCAAATGGACAATCTAAGAGAAAGTGATTTTCATCTCCGAAATCTGTTAGTGCCTCACAAAAGTGACACACTCTTTCATCCCATGGCTTTTTAAGAATTGACCAACTCACCTACTATGGAGCTCATGACAATTTGTTCTTTTTTCTTTAGCAATGCTTATTTTTTCTCTTCACACTTGGAAAAACAGATATATAATTTTGATCTTCTAGTTTATGGTTGATTACATCCTTATATACCTTAATTTTTTTCCTCTAACTCTTTAACCACATTTTCTCCTTTTTAAATTTTGATTTGACAATCTTTAATAGTATCTTTATTCTCAAAATGATTTCTTCCATAATTCCCAATAATGGTTTAGCCAAGACTGGCATCCTTATGCCATCCCAGCTAAGTTGATAAGCCATGACTTGCCTAAAACAATTTTAGGAAGACTCTTGTCTTACATGTTGTTTAATTTGTTCTTATACTTTAGGTATCTATTCATAGCCATCCTTTCAATGGTGGAGAGACTTGTTTCCTCAATGGGGGAGAGACTCCTATATTATGTTATATGTATTAATTTTATAATACAAATATAATAAATATAATATATAATAAATAAATATAATATAATATACACATATTATATATTAAATTTTTTTTTTCCTCAGAAAATCAGAATTTCATTCATTTGAAGAGAACCACCAAGTTACATTTTGTAGGAAAGCAATCTATTACCTAATTCCTAGTCCTATGTAGAAAGGTCCCAAAGGGACAAGAAAGAAAATGGTTGGAAATCCCAGAGTAAAAAGACATATATATACAAGAGCTGAGAGAAAGAAACTCTAAAAGTCTGGAAAACCCAGTACAAGAGAGCCCATCACAGAATAAACCTCTAGATAGTGCAATCCAAACAGACCCTAGAGGCTAGAAGGACTAGGTCAGAGAGGTATGAAAAACTACACATCAGTAGAGATAGAAAGAAGCAAAGGTGATGAAGTTTGCTAACAACAGCAGTAATACCAATAATTGCAAACCCACTCCAAGGACCTCAAGGTGTACTAGCCTCATCGCATGCCCAAGGAAAGGACCTCAAAGTTATGGCATAACCCCGATCGGGTAGGAGAAGACATCAACACCAACAAAAATGAGCTATATTTGAGCATACATCAAAACCTAAACAACCAGAGAACCCAGAGGGAGGAACTGCAATATAGGAGGGAAATAAAATAGTGACCCCTCTAAGAGAATCATAGATATGAGAAGGGGAACCCCATGCATCACCCCCGCAAATGCTCCCATAAGAAAGAAAGAAACTTGAAACCACTGAATCCTCTCACAACACATATTCCCATAGAAAGGAAATGTATTCATAGTTTGATCTCTAAAACTTGAACTCAGCCAGAAGCATCCCTCACCAACTCCAAACAACAAGAAATCTAGGAGTATAGATGACACTCCAATATCACTGGAAGAAAGAAAGATCCCACCCCACTCAGTGCTATCCCCAGCCGACCGCAAAGGTATCCATCGCATGAGGAACCCAGGAGAGTTGTTCCAGGATGCGTCTACTTCTGGCGGTAGAGAGGAGCCACGTCGAGGAAAAGAAACACTGAAACGGGCATCTGCGGCTAGGGTTTCCCCCAACCGCAAAGCCCATCCACATCAAAAATATATAAAAAGTATAAAAGCATTATATTATATATTAATTATAACATAATAAAATATAATATATTAATTTATATTACATATAATTTATAATAATAAAAAATATATAATTAAAAATTGAATTAAACATGTAGATCATAACAATTTTTTATCCTTTATCCCCCCTTTTTATTTGTGGGTAAGAAATTTTGTCCTAATAACTAATTGGATATAAATGTTACTTATCCTAATATCTAATTCAATTCTTAATATCCATTACAACAACAATTAACAACATGTAACATAGGATATAAAAAAATGACATAAAACTTAAATACATATAATTAACCCACTTAAGAAAATTATTTAAAGAGAATAATTCATACAAATCAAAATATTTCATATTATAAATATTTTTAGGTTTTTGTACATGTTTATTGGTTAAGTTTGACATTCATGCATCCTTATAGTGTAGTAAAAAAATGTCGAATTAGAGATTTTGAGACTTGTATTAATTATGGGAATATAAAAAAATATGACCAAATTACAATTAAAAGGAAGTTAAAATATCACAAAGATTTTATAAATGATAATTGAGCCTATCATAACTATTTTTAATTATTCATTATGAACTTATGAACAAAATCAATAGTCTCTAAATGAGGACCAATTCTCACATCGTACTTTCAAGTAAACTAGTTTGTAAAATTGTGAAACAAAGTAAGGTTGAAGACTAATATAACTTACTTTTAACTTGCCCAAACTTTAGTTAATAACATAAGACATACATTACCCATTTTTATAACTTATTTAATTTTATTGCTTAAGTTTGACATTCATGCATCCTTATAGTATAGTAAAAAAATGTTGCATTCGAGATTTTGAGACTTGTATTAATTATGGGAATATAAAAAAATATGACCAAATTACAATTAAGAGAAAGTTAAAATATTACAAAGATTTTATAAATTCTAATTGAGACTATTTTAACTATTTTTAATTATTCATTACTCATTATGAACAAAATCAATATTCTTGAAATGAGGACCAATTCTCACATCGTACTTTCAAGTAAACTAGTTTATAAAATTGTGATACAAAGTAAGGTTGAAGATTAATATAATTTACTTTTAACTTGCCCAAACTGCAATTAATAACATAAGACGTATCTTTACCCATTTTTATAACTTATTTATTTTTCTTGCTTAAGCTTGACATTCATACATCCTTATAGTATAGTAAAAAAATGTTGAATTAGAGATTTTGAGACTTGTATCAATTATGGGAATATAAAAAAATATGACCAAATTACAATTAAGAGGAAGTTAAAATACCACAAAGATTTTATAAATGCTAATTGAGCTTATCATATCTATTTTTAATTATTCATTATTCATTATGAACAAAAATAATATTCTCTAAATGAGGACCAATTCTCACATCTTACTTTCAAGTAAACTAGTTTGTAAAATTGTGATACAAAGTAAGGTTAAAGATTAATATAATTTACTTTTAATTTGCGCAAACTTTAATTTATAACATAAGACATATCTTTACCCATTTTTTTAACTTATTTACTTTTCTTGCTTAAGTTTGACATTTATGCATCCTTATAGTATAGTAGAAAAGTATTGAATTAGATATTTTGAGATATGTATGAATTATGAGAATATAAAAAATTATGACCAAATTACAATTAAGAGGAAGTTAAAATATCACAAATATTTTATAAATGTTAATTGATCGTATTATAACTATTTTTAATTATTCATTATGAACTTATGAACAAAAGAAATATTCTTGAAATGAGGACTAATTCTCACATCATACTTTCAAGTAAACTAGTTTGTAAAATTGTGATACAAAGTAAGGTTGAAGCTTAATATAATTTACTTTTAACTTTCCCAAACTTTAATTAATAACATAAGACATATCTTTACTCATTTTTATAACTTATTTACCTTTCTTGGTTAAGTTTGACATTCATGCATCCTTATAGTAGAGTAAAAAACTGTTGAATTAGAGATTTTGAGACTTGTATTAATCATGAGAATATAAAAACATATGAACAAATTAAAATTAAGAGGAAGTTAAAATATCACAAAGATTTTATAAATGTTAATTGAGCTTATCATATCTATTTTTAATTATTCAATATTTATTATGAACAAAAGAAATATTCTCGAAATGAGGACCGATTCTCACATTACTTTCAAGTAAACTAGTTTGTAAAATTATGATTCAAGGTAAGGTTGAAGATTAATAGAATTACTTTTAACTTGCCCAAACTTTAATCAATAACATAAGACGTATCTTTACCCATTTTTATAATTTATTTATTTTTCAAGACCTCTTAACTACATAAACATTATAAACTTGGTATTTTCATTTTCATCATGTTCAAATATAAAAATGACAACATAATAACTTAATTAGAATTGTTGTAATCTAACCTATTTAAATCTATCCTTTGTACTATATACAGTTAATACATCAAAACATTTCTAAAACGCAGGTATAAGCAACGTTGGTGCTAATTTCACTTGTTTTAGACATGAGTACTTTATTTTAGATATATTCAAAAATAAAGTACTTAATTAAGAGTATTTTACTTTATGGAGAAAATTATATAACAAGACCTAACATCAACATCAAAATCAACATATAAATTTAGTACATCAACATCAACATTAACATATAAATTAAGTACATCAACATGAACAAAAAAAATGTTATATATACATGAACAAGTAAAATAACTACTATAATGTACATATCTAGTCAACAACACAAATAACTGTTATTTAACTACATATATGATCATAGTGTCTCATGAGAAGCATGTTGTGGAGGAATAGGTGATGCACCCTACTCATATGGGAAAGGTGAAGGAGGAGGAGGAGGAGGTACCGAAGAAGAAGCACCATCACCACCCTGATCAACATCACCACCCTGATCAACATCACTTGCACCCTAATCAACATCACCATCGAGAGGAGAAGGAGGAGGTGTTGAAGCAAAATCTCCATGATCGCCACCCTGATCAACATCACCACCCCAAGGAGGAGGAGGAGGAGGTACTAAAGCAGAAGCGTCATCACCACCCTGATGATCATCATCACCACCATCATCATCATCCATACTAGAGGACGTGCCATCCCTCATCCCTACCAGTAACCTGGGATCTCCAACGATATGACGCATAAGAGACGTCATATCACGCGAAAAGTATGTCCAGAGCTACAAGATATCAGGTTCAGCTTTGATCTCTCACATCTGGATAGGGCAGAATCTCTCACCAACCAAAATTGATCTCAGTCTGTCACACACCTCCATCCTATATCTGAGATCGAGCCTACGCCGCATGCAGGGTGGTATATGTGGATGAAGACCCTGACCCACCGCAACCTCAAACATATCCTCATTTTCACTAGGTGGTGGGGGAGGAGGCATGTCCCCAATAAATGTGCCAACATATGAAAAATATAACACAAGTTAATAATTAGTTGACAATTTCATTAAACAATTTAATAAACTACGTTAAAGAACATGCTAGAATAAAATTTATTTGAATTAAGTAAGACAATAAAATGAAAGAACAAGATTAATTTAAATCTTACCTAGATCATTTGATGGATCATCCATTGTGAAGAGAATTTTGGGACATCCTCGTCAATCCATCCCCGTGTAAGGGCACGACACCATCACGAACATGTGATCTACCTCACTGGCTAATAGTTGAAGTGCCTCCCTAGAAATTTTAGCTGGAAAATCGGGAATGCCCCTCTTGGGAATCATCTCGCCTCACATGTGTATCCACACCTCAATCATTGACGTAAGAGGCCAACGGAAAAAACTAGGTCTCGTCTCTGGAAACCTCTCAAAAAACAAACAAAATAACTCTGAAGCAAATGGGAAGTTCTCCCTCCTATCTATCATAGCATAACATCTATCTAGTGTTATACAAAAATACCTCAATAAAATGGTATACCACCTAATAAGTTGTGGCATATGTATCAAAGAATCAAAATAATATAAAAACGCGCAACTAATGCGCTGACCATCACTAGTAAAGTGTGAAATGGTTGACCATAACAGTGAGAGGTACCTAACGTTCTCTACATCGAATGAGGAAATCTGTAATTGTCCACCATCCAATTGAAAATCACCAGGAGAAGGTATATCACGTGCACTATACCTATGAGAGTAGGCAAGCTGACTCTCATTTGCAACACCCACTGGGAAATCATGAAACTGGGGAAAATAATCCCCTCTCCTAGATATCCCAGTGATAAAATAAATATCCTCCTCAGTGGGATGGTACCACTGATGAGAACTGACTCGGAATTCATACTGATGGGAATCCCATCGATGGATCACATGCGCAAGAAATGTGAAATTCCCCTTCATGGATGTAGCCTCCTCGTAGTAATTGAGGAGGCCTACATTCCTCAAGAGGACCCACATAGTTGTAGTACTAGGTTGAGGGTGAAAATCCCTCTCCCTCTCTCTAGACTCCCACTCCCGGACCATATTGTAATGGTCCACTCTCTATTGATTCTCATCCATGCGATGCCATCTCTACATAATTAACATATAAATTACATCAACATCATACATAAAAACATAAAAAAAAATCAGTAAATGGGAAATTTATTTGAAAATATGCAAACATAATTTTTTTTCAAAAAAGAAAAAATAACCATC
>SNQJ01S0277777.1:0-11359 GCA_010110895.2 Picea sitchensis
AATTAGCCATTTCTTTTAATGTGCGGTTCTTTCTCTCAGCAACAACATTTTGTTGTGGTGTATATGGAATAGTGTGTTGCATTTGGATTCCCTGTGTAGTGCAGTAATTTGTAAAAATATTGTTCACATATTCGCCTCCATTATCTGTTCTTAACCTTTGAATTTGATGGCCAGATTGCTTTTCTACAAGGGCCTTGCAGGCTAAAAACTTGTCAAAAACTTCACTCTTAAGTTTTAAGAAGTAAATCCAAGTACATATGGAAAAGTCATCAATGAAAGTTAAGAATTACTTGCACCCAGAAAAAGAAGGAGAAGAAAGCGGACCACAAAAGTCATTGTGAACAAGTTGCAAAGGACCCGAGGCATTTCAAGAGGCACGTTTTTCAAAACTATCACGATGATGTTTTTCGAGAACACAACTGGCACAAACACCATCTCTGCATGAAACAAAAGGAAGACCAGTCACCATATATTGATTACATAGTTGCTGCAATGAGCAGTAGTTTAGATGACCAAACCTCTCATGCCAAAGTTTGCTCAAGTCATTGCTATGAGCAACAAAAACTGATGAAAAAGATGATGACCCAAAGTTGTCAAACTTGTAGAACCTGGTAATACCATTAGCAATTCCAGTTGCAAGAACATGATTAGGATCTTTTAGATCCTTGATTACGACTTGGTGAGGTGAAAAATCTATGGTTTTACCTTCACCTGAATGAGTGATTTGATATACTGATAGAAGGCTACAAGAAGGACTTGGAACACATAAGAAATCATTGAAATGGCCATTTTCTACTTGTATTGTTCCAGATCCTTCAACACTAAGAGATCTATCATCACCAACAAATATTTTCTTGGTGTTACATTCATTTAGAGTACAAAATATGTCTCTATCCTTAGACATATGATAAGATGCTCCAGAATCAATAAGCCACTTATCAGAAGTAGAAGTAAAAGGTGTATTGAAGGAGAAACCAAAAGCAGAAAGTGCAGGTCCATGAGAAGAAGAAGAAGTACAATTAATACTGATGTTGTGCTTATTCATCGTTGCTTCTAAAGCTGCGATCTTCTTGAAACATTTGGACTCATCATGACCATCTTTATCACAAAAGTTTCAATGTCTATTAGTATTCTTATTTTTATATTTTTCTCATTTGTCACCATTAGGAGCTGAAGCTGTCTGAGTGGGTTTGGGACCCTTATATTTCTTGTTGTTGTAGCAAGGATGTTTCTTCTTGGGATACTTGGGTTTATCTTTCTGTTGGGCAACTAAGGCTTTGTTATAGGTACCTGGAGTGTTGATCACTCCAAGTTGTATAAGTTTATCTTCCTCTCTAATCAATGAAGCAAAAAAGGACTCAAGAGTGGGTTTTTCATAAGATTTCCCTAGAGCCTCTCTCATGGCATAAAATGTAGATACAAACACAGAATATTCACTACCTAGCTTAGAAAAAATAAGATAGATGCAACACTCTTCCTCCATTTTTATCTTACATTCTTCAGACAAAATTCTGAGTGTTTTAAACTTAGATAAATAGTCTCCAAGGAAAGAAAAATCACTTGGACTCAAGGTCAATATTTGATTTTCTAACTGTTGTGCTCGAATAATTTTGAGTTTACCAAACACAGATTCAATCTTGTCCCAAGATTCTTTGGGGTCATCAATTTCTTGAAGGTGGTACCTTAAATCAAGAGAGATGGACATTCTGATTAGTCCTCATGCTTCATCATTCATATTATCCCACTTGGATTTATTATCATCATCATTAGGTGATTTTTCCTTTCCTAAGGTAATACGGTACAAACCTTTAATTCTTAATAAATCTTCCATATGAGATTTCCATTGGAAGTAGTTGTTGCTGGTAAGCAAGACATTACTTGTAGAAGCCATATTAAATATGCAGATAATATGGAATTAAAAAATGAAACTGATGATCTGGATGGAAAGATCTCAAAAAATTGAGCTCAAAAAATTATGCGGTTTAAAAAAAACGGCATTGAAAATGGACTTCTGATGTGAGAGTTATGCCCTTTTAAAAAAAAGACATAAACGATAACCAGCTGACCACGTGATAGTGTAAGTTGCTTTATGAAGTGGCCCGCTTTTATAAAGAGAAGTGGGGATCACTTTTACAATGAAGTTACTTTATAACAGAAAAGCTGCATGCAAAATAATTAACTCTAAAATAAAATATTAAAGCTACTTATAGTGATTCACTTTTATACTTGAAGTGAAATACACTTTACAATTTTAGCATGAACTTTTTCAATAAGGTAACAAAAGAGAGACTCGAACTCAAGACCTCTTACTTAATAAGGCAAATTTTACCCAAATGATCTAGAAAAACATATTGTAATGTTTAGAAGGGGGATTGGGGGTGTTGTTGTTGTGGAAGACAACCTTGGAGAGCGTGCTAAAAAAAACCTCTTTTCACACAAGAAAAAAATTTCCCTTCTCGATGACAACAAGGGTTAGATCTCAGTTAGCTTACCTGGAAGATGCACCTTTTCCTATCTGTTTCTGATTTTCCGAGATTGCACAGGGAATGGGGAAAAGAGAATACACATATATAAAAGAGTAACAACCCTAAAATGAATAAAACAAAACTGAAATAAAACTGAAATACTACTATGCAAAAATTTAAAAAAATGTGTATTCAAGCTTTATACCTTTGGATTTGGCTGTACTGGCCGTATCTTGGGAAAACATAAACCTTTTCGAGTGAAACAAAAAATGTTCCTAATTGAAACGAGCGCTTTGGATGCAATGGAACAGTCCTCTCAGCCCATAAATGTATGGAAATGACAAAAAGTGGATATGAGGAAACACGGCTTCATGATATTGATCTACAACAGGAGCTGGTCTTCAAATAGGCTTTGATACCATGTTCTACAACACAGGTATTCCAACAGAGGATGAACACCTTCAGTAACCACTCACATAACCACATCAAATATCAACACACTGATGATTTCACGTGGTAAAACCCCTACGGGGAAACATCCATGACCACAGCCAATGCAACCACTTGGAGTAGTTTATTAATGCAAAGAAAAAGATTACAGAGAGATTTTACAAGAGAGTTTCTCACAATATATCATCGTCAAATGACCCTCCATTCTCTTTAAATAGAGATCATGCACCAATTGGGTGTTAAGACAGATCAATGGTCGTTAAGATCTAGGAGAGTATGAACCATCAGATCACTCTATGTCGGGAACATATCGTGACCGTCGGATTTCCTAACTACAAATGCATACTAATGCATACTAAAGAAACACACTTTTACCTAAAGACACATTAGACCAAGTAAATATTAAATCACTCCTAAGTGTCTAAATATCCTAACAAAGAACACCACTTTGGAGACTTCTCCAAATACACCCATCTCATTTGTTGACATCAATGACAACCAATTATCCGAAAACATCAATGAAAACTAACTATCCAATAGGTGGGTGTGATATGTCACATCCCATAGTTATTGGGAGCATGGGGGTTGAGTACAATAATCTTTCAGAAGAGTGAGAGTCAAGTAAGCAAGGAAGAGCAAGGAAATTCGTATGTAGAATGGAGATAGTTTTTACATGTATTTTTGGGGAATCAAGGGGAGTGTTGGATATAGAACCAACCATTTTATGCTTGAAGGAATCCATTATTGTGTCGTGGTTATGCTAAAAAAGAGGCACGTGTGCCTGCAAAATAGGTTGTAATATTGTCGTGTGTTTTATCTCCAGAGGAAATGACTAAAAATCCTTGCAAAAGCTACTCAGAGAAATCTTGAAGCAACTAAGAGTTCCTAGAGTTTCTAGCCTAGAGATTCATATACAACCAAGTGCACTAGGGGCCCTAATAAATAAACGTTACACCTTGAGGGACTTTTAGTAGTGAAGGGGGTACATTCCTTCAGTAGTGAAGGTTGCATGGAAAGGAGGGAGATGAAGGATTGGAAATGTTGTGGGAGTAGAACCTGGGTTTTCCTGTTGTTTTTTATGGAGAGTGGAAAATCGGTGGGATAGATCTCCTTGTGGACTCATAGCATCAGCTTGGGGGTGGACTTTTGTTGAGAGAAAATGAACAACAGTTCTTATGGATGGGAGGTTAATCCTTCATATACAACCAGCTGGTTAATTATTATTTTTTTTAAGTAAAAAAGGAGGATCCTGTTTGTATTAGATTCGCAGAGTTACAGAGTCTTTTTGAAATGCTAGCTGTTCCGCCTAAAAAAGGAAACCAAGACAGCTAGACATTCTATGCCACTTGTGCTCAAACAAACAAAAATTTTCAGAGTATCGTCCTGCCCGAGGGAAACCAGGACGCATAGCCATTAGATTCAGTTTGTTCCTTAACATCCTACTTACAACATTGCTATAATCTAACTGAGCTAAAGCTTTGCTCTGAAACAAAAAGAGACTACTAACTATGGACATCTTAAGACCTTTTAACCAGTCGTCGCTTCCTCTTCATCATGCTTTCACCATCCTGCTGGAATTGCATAAGCCTATGCGCACATAGGGCACTATCTTCTCGGGGGAATCCTGGAGTGTGCAGCGTACAGCATGTCATGGTGTCGGTTGATTTGAGTGGTCCTGAATATATGATCATCCACCATGCTTCACATTTCAAATATTAGTTCTAGGTACCCCAGGTTGATGAATGGAGGCTGGTCCTGCCATTTTTCTTGAACAGAGGCGATGGGAAATGACCACTGTGCATAGTTTTCTCCCTTGCCTTCATTTGCATTGCTGACTTGGTGTGCCTGCTGCTTGTCCAGCTGTGTCACTTCTTCAGGAGGTGCATCGCTAGGTGGTTTGGCCTTTACATATACACAGCATGATACCTCTTCCTCAATGTAGCAGGTGGTGAATTCCTCTGACAGGTGATTTTCTCTGTGGTCATGCGAGATTTCTGTGGCCGGAGTCTTGGCTTCATTGCCAAATTCGGTGTGGGGATTCCAGTTATCCAGGATTGTGAAAATGGAATGGTCTAGATAGTTCTGAATGGGATTTTCCAGAGTAATCTCCTCCATGTACTCCATAGGAGGCGTTCTAGGTCTCCCGGGTTTCCTGGTTCTCCGAGTGGATGCCAAAGCCAGCGCCTTTTCAAATTTCTTCTGCCTTTGCCTACATGATTCAAAGGCATACCTTGTTGCACCTCTGCGAGGCCTTCCTCATGCCCTAGGAATATGGAGGAGCCTAGGTATGGCCAAAATTCCAAGTGGAAGGTTAGCCCTACTCCAGTTCTCCGGTAGCTCTGCGTTCGGCTCTGCAAAATTCGAATGCCTCTCATATTTTTCGAGGCAATTGATAAGAATGAGGATGACGGTGACTGCCCTGGCCATTAAGACTGAGCTCTTAGTGAACTGGTGAACCATATTGTTCGCTCACTTGAGGGGCCTCGTCCGCTGGTAATCGTTGCACGGGCTTATTCCCATTTTAATGGTGAAGGGATGGTGGCCGGTGGATAATATTTATGGCGCAGCCCGACATATTTCCGCGTGTCCTTTCTTCACAACATGGCACCCCATTCGGGGGTTGGAGATCCCTGTTGGCTAAGGTTAGACACTGATCTAAGATATCTGAGTCTTCAGAGGTGTGGGCCTCCCAGCAGAAGTGTTCGGTCTCCATTTCTACTCCTTCATTTGCCAAGCAGTCTGCTACCCTGTTTGCTTCTCTTTTCACATGGGAGGGTGTGACATTGTGGTTGGTTCTAAGGAGGCTTCCAAAATCCTCTAGAAGCCTAGAGAGGTGCCAACTGGGTGATATTTTCAGTGGATTACCCCCATGGAGGATCTTGATGATTAGCTGAATAACAATTTGTGAGTCCCCCTCCAAGTTGAGCTTGTGATGATATCTGTCAGTTGCTGCGTGGAGACCTCATAATAGGCATGTTAGCTCTGCTGCATTATTTGTTGTTTCCCCCAAGAAATATACAATGAGACAGAGGATCTCTCCATTGGAGTTTCTGAGTGTAGCTCCATAGCCTGCTAGTCTCAGATTTCCTTTGGAAGCCCCATCGAAGTTTATCTTTATGAAATCTGTTGGAGGAGGGGTTCAGATGGTTGGGCTTCTATGCTGATGTTTGGGATTCTCTATCATTGGTTGATTGATTAGGTTAGGCTACCAGATTTGGAGAATTCATTGCTCCTCTGGGTTGTAGTTTAGGTCCACTTCTTTCCAAGGTTTGCTTCTTACAGTTTCCTTGATCAGTGAAACTATTTTTTCCCAGGTTGTGTCTGGCGTGGAAGGTTTGGAGTGAAATATTCTTTTGTTTCGTTCTTTCTAGATTTGCCAAAGAATAAATCCTGGTAGAATTTGCCAGATGTGGTTAAGTAGGGGGTTTTTGTAGGTGATCGAGTCTCAGTTCTCTATTGTGTCATTGATGTTGTTCTTGTTTTGATTGGAACGATGCATTATTTGGGCTCCTTGGTCCCAGATCTTCTGGCTAATGTGACATCTGTTGAAAAGATGTTCTTTGGTTTCCTCTTGCTGGCAGGATATGATACATAAGGAGGGTCCAATAAAGCCTCTTTTCCTGAGGTTGTCCCAGTTTAGGACTCGATTGTGTGAAATAAGCCATAGGAAGGTGGCTACCTTGGGCCATAATGTGGGGTTTCAGACATTGTTCCATATATTTTCCTTGTTCTGATTCTAGTGGTTTCCTTGGAGATAGTAAGCTTCCTTGATTGAGAAAGTGCTAGTTGTGGAGTGCCCCCATCTAAGAATGTCCAGACCTTATCTGTTGGGGATTTTCTGGTGACTAGCATAGTGTTTCCAGGCTTGAAAATTTAAGTTCTCTGGGACCCCCAGGTCCTGACTAGAGGTTTTCCATCGACGCCATTCCTGTCTTTGTTCCTCGGGTTTCCATAGGTCTTTCACCCTTAGAAACATGTCCTAGTTTAGAGCTTGTTTGAGGGGGTTTAGCTCTTCTAGTTCACTTAGGGGTTTGAGTTGTTACCACGAGTCTTGCCAAAACATAGTGCTTTCTCCATTTCAGACTTCCCAGAAAGCATGGTTTTGTACCAGATCACGATTTTGCCAAGCTGTGTTCCAAATGTTGGAACCCTATAGTCAAGCATTATGTCTAATAAGTTGGTTTTCTGGTGTGAGGGGGACTTACTTCTATTTCCAGATTTGTGCCCAAACAACTGTTGGAGTTTTTAACCATCTCCACCAGATTTTGGCTCCCATTACTTGATTGAGTTTCCTTGCATCTCAAAGTCCCAGCCCTCCTAGGATTTTTGGTGTGCAAATTTTGTCCCAACCTACTAGCGCCCATTTCTTGTTAGGTTGGTGCCCATGCTAGAGGAAATTGCACTAAAGACTCCTTATGGCTTTGATGACCTGTTTGGGAGCTTCTAATGCAGTGAAAAGGTAGGTAGGTAGAGCTTGTAGGACCGATTTGAGTAGGACCAACCTGGATGTGATGTTGAGAGGTCTGAAAGTTCAGTTGCTCAGTCTGTTGGAGATGGAAAGAAGAAGGTTGTCCCAGTAGATGGATCTTGCTGCTGCACCCATTAGAGGAATGCCTAAGTATTTTGATAGAAGGGAGCTCATGGGGATTCCCAAGAGTCTAGATATGTGGAGTTGGACTGCTACCGAGGTGTTGAGGAAGTAGAGTTTGGACTTGTCTAGGTTGAGAGTCATGCCTGAAGCTTCTGTGAAATCTGAGAGGATGGAGTTGAGCTTGCTGGCTTTTCTGGCAGTTGGGTAGTTCATGAGTAGGGTGTCATCAAAAAATTAACTATGTGAGGGCGCTGGCTGGATATTGTGTAGAGGCAAGCCTTTCAGAGATCCTTCTTTGACTGTCAATTTGATGTAGCATCCCAGACCTTCTGCCATAAGTACGCACAAGAAAGGTGAAAGGGGGTCCCCTTGTCTGATACCTCTGGACGGTGAGAAAGGTCGGGACGGGACCCGATTAACTAGGATGGAGAAGAAGGCTGAGGAGGTGATATTTAAGATCCATTTCACCCAATGATGATCGAATATGAAAGAATCTAAGATGGCCCGAAGGAATTTCCAGCTTGCTTTGTCAAAGGATTTTGAAAGGTCGAGTTTGATTAACATACCTGGAGTTTTTCGTTGACTTGAGGGAGTGTATGACCTCGTGAGCCAGAATGACGTTGTCCATGATTTTTCTTCCTTCTACGTACCCAGCCTGTTCCTTGGAGATGACGTGGGTAAGAATGGGTTTAAGGTGATTGGCCACCACCTTTGTTATGATTTTGTAAATTACATTGCAGAGAGCGATGGGTCTGAGATGTTTGGGATTTGTGACCCATTCCTCTTTAGGGATGAGGGTGAGAAAGGTTTCGTTGATGGCCGTGAGGACTTGGCCTGATGCTCTTGATTCCTCTACTACCTCCCAAACTTCTTCCCTGACCAGGTCCCAGTAGTGATGGAAGAAATCTGTGGTGAACCCATCCGGGCCTGGGGCCTTTCCTAGGGGCATAGCTTTGGTGGATTGATCCACTTCCTCTTGTGTGATGGGTCGTATTAGGGCTGCGTTTTGTTCCGGGGTTACCAGAGAGGGTATGTGTCTGGTAACTCTTGTGATGGCTGCAATTCTGTCCTCCCTGGTTTCCGTTAGGAGGTCGCGGTAGTAATTGTTCATCTCTGCTTCTATCTGAGAGTGTTCTCTGATTGGATTTCCCTGGACATCCTCTAAGTGAGTAATTCTGTTGATGTGGCAGTGATGCACCATTGCTCTATGAAATAATTTTGTATTATTTTCCCCTTTTTTGAGCCATTGTACCCTGGATTTTTGTTTCCACAAAATTTCCTCTTGCCTTCTTCTCTCTTCTAATTGCGCTTGGAGCTCTGCCTCCTCTTTCATTAGTTTAGTAGTTTGGGTTCTTGAGATGAAGATTTTTTGTATCTCCAAAACTTTATTTTCTATGTCCTGAATACTTTGGAGTATGTTTCCAAAGGTGTTCTTATTCCAGTGTTTCAGCGACTGCTTGACGTTTTTGAGGGGTTGCTGAAATTTGTACATGCTAGTGCCATGATCTATTTCCACCTGTGCCCACCAGGATTTTGCAAGCTGATGGAAGTCCGGGTGTGAGAGCCATAATTTCTCGAATCGAAAGGGTTTGTATTTAGGTGTTGCCCCTGTTTCTAGATTGAAGACAATTGGCCAATGGTCCGACCCGACTTTTGGGAGAATAAGACATTCCATGTAAGGGGCTTCTTCCATTAGTTCTTCAGCCACAAGGAAGCGGTCCAAACGACAAGCAATATGTTGGTTTTCTGATCTATGATTGGGCTAGGTGTAGGTGCCATTGCTATTTTCTATGTCTACTAGCTTTAAATGTTCAATGAGGGTTTTGAGCTTACCGTTGTCTTGTTCAAGTCTCTTGCTTCCTCCTGTTTTTTCCTCCAGAGACAGGATCATTTTGAAGTCACCTCCTAAGATCCAGTTGCATGTTGTCAGCAGAATTTTGATTAGGGCTAGCCACTCGAAAAGTTTGTTTTTTTCTTGTTGGCTTTGGGGGCCATAAACATTTGTGATAGCCCCCTCCTGATTCGAGCCTGTGACCTCGAAGTGGGCCATTATTGTAGCTATAGTTGAGAAGGATTTTCTTAAAGTGATGTTACCCAGGTTCCAGAGGATAGCCAGACCCCCTAAGGCTCCTATGGAGTCTGTTAGCACAAAGTTACATCCTCTCCAAATACGCTGGAAGATGGTTTCAACTTCTGCCCCTGCACATTTGGTTTCTTGTAACATTAGGATGTCTGGGTTTTCTGCTTTGATGCAGTCTCGGAGGATCCTTTGTTTGGATCGACCATTAAGTCCTCTAATGTTCCAGGTAATGATATTCATCATTATGAGGGTGGTGTTGGGAGGAGGTATCCCTCTGAGAGCTTATGGATCTTCCCTGAGT
The DNA here is from genome assembly GCA_010110895.2 of Picea sitchensis. Lineage (NCBI taxonomy): Eukaryota > Viridiplantae > Streptophyta > Pinopsida > Pinales > Pinaceae > Picea > Picea sitchensis. The sequence goes on from SNQJ01S0277777.1 coordinate 9,888, forward strand.
TTATCATAAGGTTGCCCACCTCCTTGATAAGTTGATGCACTATTTTTTGCCCCCTTCTTTTGTTCTCATGGAGTACTCTTTTCGAGCCTAAACCTGAGTCTGTGGCTATACCTAGGCATGCTGTGGATCCCACTGAAGAGTTAAGAAAATACTTATGTACCTTGTGGAGTTGTTCTTCAGGAAGGGTCTACAGATCCTTTTGATTTAGGGCCTCCTCAAGCTTTTCCAAATCGATGCCCGCTAGATCTCTATCGTCCAGCTACATTGGGATGTCTCTATCCGTGTCTCCCCTTTCTTCTGTGTAGATTTCATGATTTGGGCAGGGGGGGGAGGGTTTTGGTTCTTACCTTTGACTTGTTGCGGTTCCTTGTGCGGATCTTGGATTTCCTCATCTTCTGGTAGCTAGTTCAGAATCTCATAGGAATTTTTGGTCAAGATTTTTGATCTGGGATCTGCGATCTGCTTCCTTGGAGGGTTTTTCTTTTTGGCTGTGACCATGGTGAAGACATATTTCTATGTGGTATCACTTGCTTTGGTTTCTTTCTTATTCAAAGGGCAGTCTCTGTAGAGGTGGCCATGTTCATGACATTTTCTGCAGCGGAAAGGGATGTGTTCATAGTCCAGTGTTTGTTGTCAGTCTTCATCCTGGTATTCCAGCATGGCCACACCCGGTAGGGCCTTAGAAATATTCATATACACACAGATTCAGGCGTATGAAGTGTGTTTCCTTTTCTTTGTAGCTTATAATGTTTTGACGTATTGACCCATTGTATTTACTATGCCCATGAGAATCTCCTCCTGCCAGAACTCTTGCGGTAAGGAGTAAAGGCGAATCCAGACTGGAGCCATCATGAAGTCCTCCTTTTCTGGGCTAAATCTTTCAGTCCAAAATCGCAAGAATAACCCTGCTGAGTTATAGAAGTATGGCCGATTCTCAAAGATTCGGTCTCTGTCTTCTGGGTTGTACAGGATGATTGTGAAGAATCCTTTGGAGCTGAGTTGAACCTCATAGTCACCTGTGGGGTTCCACCAATGTTTTATCCATTTGTTTATATCTCTTTCGGACGGCCACAGGTCCAAAAACTTGCCAATGAGGGTGATCTCTCTCATCAATTGTATGTGTTCCCCTACTCTTGTTGAGCTTATGAGGTATCTCAGCGTTTTGTCCATTTGTGGAATGGATTTATCGGGCTCCCACCCCCAAGGTTCTTTTGGATGGGATGTGCTAGTTGCCATCTCCATTTCCTTCCCGAGTCCTTGTTCTCTGGAAAGAATATGATTGCGTAGCTATAGAGGTGGCTCAAACGAGGGGCATTTTTCTCTTGTGCCTAATCGATCATTGGCTGTAATATTGTTGATTAAGGTTGGTTGTCATTGATGTCAACCCTTGAAGAAAGACCCGTAGCACAAAGTTTTGGGTAATGGACCCAATAGTGTTTGATGTAAATATGACTCATTATTGTTTTTTCATG
>SNQJ01S0277779.1:0-11359 GCA_010110895.2 Picea sitchensis
TGTAGTAGATATAATAGATTCTCAAGAAACTTTTAATACACACTCTAGATGATAATGGATATAAGTTGAAGAGAAGTGTATCCTTTATTTACAATTGCATGGGTATCCCAAGGATATAAATCAAACATTGGTTCATTTGTTGTTAGGCTATAAAATCCCAATATTTGGGAAGATTGTTTGTCATTTATATATAACATTGTTAATTGCACAATTAATGTCTCAATCAAGTTATGAAAAGAGGCATGATAAGCATTTAACAACACATACCTCCGAAGTTTGATCAAGTGTGGTTGCACCCACCAAAGAAAGGTTTAAAATGATATTTTAGGATTTTGGATAAGAATGAATAAAAGCTATTTGCTTGGATTGGTCACCATATATGGGAAAATACTCCAATGTATATGTGGATCATTTGAAGTTGTCTATACCATCCTCATTAGAATGAGAATTTAATGAAGAGACATTGAGTCCCAAAGTTGATGGGGATCATCAACTTTAAAGGGAAAATGTCTACTCCTAGTTGAATTCATATAGTTGCGATGTCATGAAGACACCATCAGTAAAAAGGTTGTGATTTATGAAAAGGTTGTAAAATATCTTTCATCACCTATGTATAAGATATTGGTCAATTTTCTTCTATGTTTTGAATGATTTGGGAAATAATGGCTCTTAACACCTTGAAGAATTGGAAACTCTTACAAACCTAAAGGGTCGTTATGACATTGACTCATATATTTTTGTTAAAACATAATGTTATTTGATGCCTCGATAATTTAGGCATAGTGTATATAAGGTCTAGTTATCAACTCCTTCATTGATAATAATAAGAGGAATATTTCTAATATAATAGGAAGAGACTTGTGGATGTCACTTGCACAATTGTTGGAGCATATAAAAAGGACAATAATAATGAGGTCCAAAATTTTGGGTGCATCATGAATATGTTCAATATACAGGGGGTAGACTAATACATACTTTCATTTCCAAGAATGAGAAATGAGCAATGCAAGAACATGTTTAGCTAGATACCTACATCATAGAGGTTGGCATCTTACCAGAAGTGAGGTAGGATTAGCAACATGATCTCTTATGGAAAGATTGGAGGGTAGATGAAAAGGTAAATATCGGAGTTCGTGGTGTTAGGGTAGTTCTAACAAAGGCAAGAGAAATAAGTTGATGACACTGGCATGACATTAGAAAAAGGTGTGAGTTGACATAAACTGACTAAGAGTGAACCTGAGCAAGAGAGGAAACACACTCTAATATAGGGTTATCACAAGAATAAATGTAACATATGGAAACTTGGAGTTAAGGTGAGTGTAACAAATGACATTCATTATTCTAGGATTTCTATAGTCATTAAGGCGCCATACACTAGTCAAGAACATAACACGAATCCCATGTGACATACGATAATCTGGAGAGTGTGAGCATAATAGGAATTATAAACTAGTAATATAGAGTCATCAAAATCACACAAACAACACATGGTAGCCTAGATTTAGCACAAGAATGAGAGGTGGCATACATCAATGGGGTATTTTATGCAAGCTTAGGAGGTGACATGCATCAACCTAAGTTCAATGCAAGCGTAGAGGTGAAAAATACCAATCGTACCAGTGGAGGAGAGAGGATCAAAGGAAGATATGATGTCACCATTGGGAGGGGCTCCATAGTTGCAAGCTATGGAATGTTACCATTAAGGGGGACATATTTGAAAACTGACCAAAGAAGTGATAGTTGATCCTAACTAGGTAGAGGTTATATCAAGTAGGGTCTTTCTTGAGATAATGACATATAAGGGACCCATCGATTTTATGACCAAATAAAAATGGTGAAAAAGGGGTGTAAGGAAGAAAATATAAGGAGGAGAGGCAATACTTTCCCCAAGCATTTGAAGGAATAGGAAAAGAGGAAGAATATGTAGGATAGCATGGAACACTAGGAGAGGAAGAATACAAGGGGAGAACTAGGTAATATTGGGTGCTACCAGGTAAGAAGTGGCTAGAGTTGATAATGGGAAGTCTAAGCTGGCCCAAAAAACTCCCAATAGGAACAAGGCTTCATTCAACTTGATAAAAGTGTGTTAAGAAATGGGACCTTTTTAATGTTAGCAAATGTTGATTTTGACAACTAATAGAAAGATAAGGAAAAGAGAAGGCATAGAAGAACAAGGGGATACCTCATTGTTGTAGCCTACTTTTAAAAACATGTCAAAAACCTTACCTTTTCATTTTCCTTTCTCCAGATCCATTAGCCCATACAACTTGATAAGAGTTTTCCATGAGATGCATTTCCATCACCAAGACCTACATGAATCATAAAAGATTTTTTTTTTATATGAGTAAATAATTAATAAGCAGATAAGCATGCATTTAGTTATGTAAAATACTATAGAAAAAAATTAAGTTGTCACATACCTTAATGAGCTTCTCTTTGTTTCAAGAATAGGTTATTCTCTACTGAACAGGGCCAGCCATGTGAAGGTGGAAGCTCATATGGCCCCACCCCCACCTCACATCGCTCTCGATTCCCCATACCCAACAAATGATTTTCTTTATATAGAAAACATATAGACATTCATGCATAAATATGATAGTCATCAAAACATATGAACACATAAACATCGATAAAGATCCAAATACAAGTCATGAATTTATACTTCTAATTTTTCTTTGATTTATGTTTTTTTACATTCATAAAACTGAAAATTGGGATATGATCATCATCATCCAAGGACATTGTATTTTGTGTTCCCTGTCCTTCTATTGTCTATGTGCGCTCATGTACCATACTTCTGGTACATTGCTGAGAAGGGTTAGCTGACATCTATTCAAGGTCATGAACTGGAACAACGAAAATGATCATATTGATATGTTGAAATATAATTGAAATAACTAATTCATTGTTTTGATTAACAGTACACTATTTCTCTTTACCTGTCTCTCTAGTTGGGACAATTGGTTCGTTAATTTCCTATCCACTTGGTTGCTCTCACATTTCACCCTCCTAAGCTACATGCTCTTCAATTTTGAGAAGATAATATATAAGTATAATTCAGGAAATAAATATCTACAATCACAGAAAATATTTCTAATTCTGAAGCATACATACCAGAATGGGTACTCTTCTCTACACTATCACTGGACATGTGGACCCTTGTATCGTGCAGTGTTTGTTGAATACCACTTGATTCACTACTACGGTAGCACTGTTTCTTGAAAACAAACATAAATACTTAGTTAAGGGTGATATAATAAAATATGAATATACTTTACAAGAATGCTACTGCAGTTTCCTTATTCATTTGATTTACCTGCATGGCTGGGGAGATAAGAGTCTGGCCCAAGATTTTTCTATATTCAATCACACTTTTAAAACTATGATTGTAACCAAGATTTAGGTCCTCCTCAGTGGTAGTAGTGTCGAACATATTTAACTGCAATGCATAACACCATTAAAATTACCGATAACAAAAACATATATTTTTTCGCTACTATTAAATAAATATTAACCACAGTTAATCATATANAAATATTACTATTTGGGATTTTAGTTTTCCATAGCCACCCTGGCCTAGTTTATGCTTGCCATTTTTTTCCACTCATGCCTTTGTTTCTTTGGAGGTGTCTAGTAGCCTACATATGGAATTTTTGAAAAAAAATTAGATATTGGAATTGTTACTTAAAATAGGAAAGAAAAACATAAATTCTCATATTTCAATGATAATATGACATGTGTTGTACCTTGCTTGACTAACTCGTGGTTGTCGTCCTTGTTTTTTAAACAAGTTCTCCTTTGCATCCTCTATTAGCGCCTTCCACTCTTTCCCAAGAACCATGGGAGGGCACTCGTGCTTGAGGTCTATTTGCAATTTATCCCTATACTGGGCCCCGGTGTATTTTAAACTCTCACCAACTAACTTTGTAACCACTTTGTTATTGAAAGTGTTGTCAAACAAGTTTACCATGTGATCTATTAAATCATATTTCTTTTTGCTATCTTGGCCATTCCACCGTGTGCGAATGGTGGGGCCAAACAAATTCAATGCTTTGTCATGTAAGTTTCTATAGAAAACATTGTTTCCTGCAAAAACATGTTATCCATTAAATTACAATAATCTCAACAAATGTCCATTTCAATTTCATGAAAAAAATGAATCAATTAATGGGACAATTACCTGCAATCTTATGAATCTTGATCTAAACACATGCACCATCCACCAGAAAGGTGACATCTAGTGATCTGGTGCTTTTAAATTGTTCTGCTCCATGCAAAATAGTGTCTTGTCCATCTACACTATGTTCCTCTCCGGAGTCATCATGTGGATTCCTAGGCTCCAGCATGTCATGCCGGTCAAAATAATTTCTCTCATCAATGGATTCAAGGGGAACCTCTTGAGGCTCAAAAAGCCTCACTTGCACTTTTCTATGTCAACCTTTTTTTTGCATTGGACAATCACTGCTACCTATAGCAATTACAGGATTGATAGGTTCCCCACGCATGGGGTTTATAAACTCCTACAAACGGAAAAATTTTCTTTATCAGATCATATACAAAATATAAAACTAAAAAGCAGATATGAAATTGTCATAGCTAATAAAAATATGTGAAGATTCCACTTACCCCAAAATTAGTTATTGTATTTTGTAGCTCTACAATTCTTGTCTTGTCCTCCTGTGTCAGGGGTCTTTTGCTAACAAACCTAGATATTCTATGTTAGCCTTTCTCAAGGCCTTCGTTACAGTTATCATTGGGTCAATCGAATAAAATATTTCATCCTCATCAATATCCTCCGTGGGAGCCTTCCCAAGTCGACCATGCCACAATACATTGATGAATAAAATTAATGAGATGAACTTTAACAATTGAGAAATTTAGTTGTTGTAGTCATAAGTTGTTACTGTATTTAACATTTACCTAGTGAGGCACTGCAGGTGCCTTTTCACAGTCACCCTGGATAGATGTAAAGGGTGATTTTTGGACACAGTCACCCTGGACAGATGTTGACATAATAAATAAATCAACAAAAGTTATGAAATTCACCTGTAACATTAAAAAAATAAAATATTGTCGTAATATCAGAAAAATAATAAAAAAAATTCATAAATTTAGTTGTTGTAGTCACAATTTGTTACTGTATTTAACATTTACCTAGTGAGGCACTGCAAGTGCCTTTCCACGGTCACCCTGGATAGATATATTGAGTGAAACTTGGACATGGTCACCCTAGACAGAAGTTGACACAATAAATCAATCAACAAAAGTTATGAAATTCACCTGTAACATTTAAAAAATGAAATATTGGAGTAATATCAGATAAAAAATAATGAAATTTCATAAATTTAGTTGTTGTAGTCATAAGTTGTTACTGTATTTAACATTTACCTACTGAGGCACAATGGGTGCCTTTCCATGGTCACCCTGGAGAGATGTAGTGGGTGAGTTTCTACCACGGTCACCCTGGATAGATGTTGACACAATAAATCAATCAATAAAAGTTATGAAATTCACCTGTAACATTAAGAAAATTAAATATTGCAGTAATAACAGGAAAAAAATAATGAAATTTCTGAAATTTAGTTGTTGTAGTCATAAGTTGTTATTGTATTTAACATTTACCTGCTAAGGCACAGTGGGTGCCTTTCCACGGTCACCCTGGAGAGATGAAGCGAGTGATTTTCTACCATGGTCACCCTGGACAGATGTTGACACAATAAATCAATCAATAAAAGTTATGAAATTCACCTGTAACATTAAGAAAATGAAATATTGCAATAATAAGAGAAAAAAATAATGAAATTTCTGAAATTTAGTTGTTGTAGTCATAAGTTTTTACTGTATTTAAAATTTACCTGTTGAGGCGAAGTGGCTTCCTTTCCACGGTCACCTTGGATATATTTTGAGGAAATAAATTAATCAACAAGAGTTATGAAAGTAATTGTAAAAAAAATATGCAGTAAAAATTTGAAATATTGCAGCGATAAATTGTAACAATGATTGATCAAAGGTCGAGTTGAATGGTATGTTATATATTTACCCCTATAGTCTCACCCCCTCATCTATTTGATTTAAGTTGTAATCTTATGCAAACCACCTACCTCAGCAGGGTTCTGCGACCTCCCGGTCTCTGGATCGATCTTCTTCTGAGTCGAAATGGCTCTTTGGTTCCCTGCTAGAACCTTCAACGAATCCACAGGTCCTTCATGAAAACCCTCCTTGCACAACTTAACACCAGGTGTGAGCCTTACATCTCCATGTGACCATAACCTTTCCTTAGCGCAAGCGCCCTTCGTGACTCACGATCTCATGAGTTCGTGAGTCGAAGACCCTCGAATCCTCTTTCTCCAAACGTCGATACCCAAGATGCGATATGGGTATGGCTCCTCCTTGTTAGCGCCTTCCACACATAACCACTAGCTAGGGCTAAGTTCTAGCACTACTCGCAACTCATGACTTCGTGAGTTGGAGTGTTGAACCCTCGTGCTCCTCCTTTGCGAAATCCAAAAGCACAATAAGTCAGCGATGGGTTGACTCCTTTAGTACTACTCGCAAATCACGACTTCGCGAGTTGGAGTGTTGAACCCTCGTGCTCCTCCTTTGTGAAACCCCAAAGCATGAAAGGTCAAATATGGGTTGGATCCTTCCAAGATGACGTGTGTCCACCACCTGTCACCAACTTCCACCTTTCTCTAGGTGTTTTTTGTTATGCCACCTGTCAACCACACAGTACCCACCTAACAAATGTTCCACGTGTTCGCATGAGCCCTCGATGCTCGACACTTCATGACTTCTGTAGTCAAAATGAGTTTTTTCAACCCCGGAACCCCCGATATGCAATACCACGCGGAGGTTCTGATCCAACGGTTCTCCCGTGGCTTGGATCCAACGGTCTGGATCTCCTTCCCTGCTCCTTGCAACTCAGGACTTCGCGAAACCAAGAATTTGGTCTGCCCTCCAAACTCACGATTCCCAAAATTCATGAAATGATCCAATGGCTTACACAAAGCACGATCAATGGTTCACGTTGATCTTGGATCCTAAGGTGATGGGTTCATCCACCTCTAACCACCTTGCAGCTTCCTTTGATCCTACGGTCCTCACGATTTTGCGAGTTCTCCACATAGAATTCTGACCGTCCACCTCTGCTTCTCAAGGACTCATGGCCAATGACTTGGCACCCTCCTTCTGTTGTCTGGATGTAACCTCGATGGTCCAAATCCAACCTTCTATCGTTGATCCAACAGTTGTTGTAGCGCTCTCCCGAGCTTTCTCACCTCCTTCCAAACTTGGAAGACTTTCAAGTTTTGAGAGGCCTCGACCTTTGCTCCCTCTACGAGCTCAATTCCTTTGGATATCACCTACATTCTAGGAATGTTATCCTTCCTGAGCTTTGTCGACTGTGAAACCTCAAAGGGTTTCTCAACCTTCTTCTCACTTTGTTTTTACTCAGTGCGCTAAGGTACTATCCTTCCTGAGCTTTGTTTACCCGAGCCTCTATGGGACTTTCCCTTCTGTGTCCTCAAAGGGAAATCTGGTGTCCTCCTGATGACCTTCTGCTCAAGCCCTCCTTATTGAGCTTAAAAGAGTATTCAGTAACTCTATGAGTGTCTCTCCTTGACACTTCTCTTCCCAATAGAACTCGAAAAGAGTCCTTCTATGCACTCTATGCAACTTCTCAATGCCCTTATGGCAGAGTTCTCCAGAATCCTCAGTGACTCTGTCTTCCCATCGAACTGGAAACAAAGTTCTCCTTAATGCATCCTGCGCATTTGCTCAATGCCCTCCTGGAAGAGCCTTTACAGAATTCTCAACAATTCTGATTCTCCTCTCTGTGCTCTCCTCTGCACAGTTTCTCCTTCAAGGTGTTAAGCAACCTTGAGGCTTCCTCCTCGAGTCAATGGCTTTAGCTAGTGCACCCTCCTGGCACGTCTTTGTCTGAAATTCCACACAATTCAGAAGTGCACTCCTGCACTGGTTTTCAGAGACCATAGTACTCTGTCATGCACTCTTGCATGAAACCACAAAGAATCCAAACCTGGAATCAAATAAATATCAGATAGGAAAATCTATCTATCCTTGCAAACACATATCTAACATACATCTACAACATATCATAAACACATAAAGACATTCATCAACATACATAGAATAACATGCAGGAAAAACTGCTCTGATTGTATTAATATGAAATGCCTCTTTACAATGTGAGCTCAGACTGCAACAGAGTCAAAACTTCCTCTCTTCTCTAACCTATTCTCTGTTTTACTCTTCCCTTTTCCTATCTAGATACAAAGAGGGGCTCCTCGAGCTCTTCCCTCCATCTCACCAACTCTCATTAAATTACATTCAATTACATTGAATGGGCCATCTAATCCAAATTAGATCTAGATATCCATAAACCTGTCAGCTATTAAGGTGACACCAACTACAACATGCTCAAAGGCATGTCTTCGACTATACCAGCCTTACAAACATTTACTACATTAAATTCAAATTTGAAATTTGAAAGTGAGAGGGTTGCGCCTCTCCTCTACATTGAACATGTGTTGGGTGTGTTGGTTGGCTGGTGCTTGATGACATTGGAGCGATGCTCATGCATCATACTCCTTAGCTACAAAAATCATGAGCTCCTACTCATGAGCTTCCCAGCACCTCTGTTGAAACCCAACTGGATCCCAAACAGTTCTTTGGAGCTGTCCATCCACTCCATCGCTTCACTACTATTGTTGCATCTGTTTCCCTATTGCTATGGTAGGTTATCCTTTGCATAGTTCCTCCTCACTAGCATTTTCTACTACCGACCTCAACATCAGCCTTCTGATTCCCTCAATTACCTCATCTAGCTGATCTAATGGCTAGCTCTATTTATGAAGTCTCCTCGGCTGCACTTCTTCGTCCTTATCAGTGGGCAGATCAACTAGATCCCCCATGCTATTTTCTTCCTCTATGGCCTCAACATGCCACTCTACTACAAAATTCAGTTCTGTAGTCTGATCACTGAGTATCTTCTCAGCTTCCCTTTCTGACAGCTTTGCTTCTCCCAGTTCTCCTTGCGTTGGTTGAATTCCAACTTCCTCCAGCGGCTCCTTAAATTGGAATTTTCCTTCATCTGCTGCTGCATGCCTCAGCATTGCAGTCATCATCAACTGTTCAGCTCCCTGGCTTAAATTTTCAAGAAAGTCCTCGGAATTCTCCTCTACTAACATCTGCATGATTGTCTTCTCTTGGCAGTCATCTATTGGTTCTGGATTGTTCAACCAATCCTCTAACATTCCTAGCTCCTTCTCCCATGGAGTGAGCATCTTATCTTCATGCTCTTCTTCTTCTTTGGAAACTTCTGGCATATACTCCATGTCTTTGATAGTCACAGCTGGTTTTCCTTCCACTATTGCTGCCTTTGCAACACAAGCTCTTGCCTCAACGGGGCTAAGTGGTGGGAATATCTCAATTCCTCCAATGATCAGAAAGTGTGTATGATCCTTCTCCATTAGCTCCTCTCTCTAACCCGAACTCATCCTTGAGTTCATGAGACTCTCACATGGCCTCATCTACTCTCCCTTGCCCTCCTGGCAATATGGAGTTTCTCCTCTTCCTCTGCCCACCTGGCAGTCTATGAGATCAGTCAAATCCATCTCAGTGCCCTCCTGGCAATTTGAACTTTCATCATCGCCCTCCTGGTAGTATACGAGACCTTCACTTGATCTCTTTCTATTTCCCACCTGGCAATTTGAAAGTCCATATTTTCTCACTTGGAAGTCTAAGAGATCTCTGCTCAATCTCTCCTCTTAATCATCACTGAGATTTCTCCCATCTTCTAGCTCACAGGCATGAACCATCTCCTCTTCATCTCTTAGGCATTCAACATGCCTCAACCATCTTATTAACAACCTTCACTGTCCTTTGGCCAACAATTTATTAACTGACCACTTTTCTTTCCTCCTCAGAGGCCATTCATACACTTGTTGGAAGGTTTACAATTGGGAGTAAGCTTGTCATTGATGGAAAGAACAGTGATTGCAAAGATCAGTGATCGCAAGAACAACAAAATCGCGAAGGTGGATGAAATCGCGAAGCAGTGAAATCACGAAGTGGCAAAATCGTGAGAAGATTTGGGCCGTAGGATCTGGGGTATCTACGACAACTCCATAGCCGTTAGATATGGTGAAGTTGCAAGGCGGATAAGTCCAAGAGTCATCCAACTCCCTAAAACTGTGAAGTAATCCTGGCCATCCATCAGGGACAGTCGTGGACTATTGATCAAGAGGATGTGTGGCGGAAGATTGTCATGTCACTGAATGGAAAGTCAAAGGAACGGGGGTCCCTAACTTCTCGAATTCGCGACATGTGAAATCGTGAATTAATCTCAACCGTTAAATCGAGGCCAAATATGGACCGTTTATTAGGCAAAACGAAGGCTCGTGGAGTTGCAAAGTCCGGATAAAATTTTGACCGTTGATCCAAGAGGGACGCTTGGCAGAAGATCAAACCATGTCAAAGCTCCATATCGAAGTTTTATGTATCACGACTTGGAGTGACAAGAACCTCCATCACAAGAATTGTGAGATGCGAACTCACGATAAGATCTGGACCGTCAGATCACCAAGGGTTCTGGACCGTTGATCTAAGCTCTATCCTGGATATTCTCTTATCGAGACTTGGAGTGACAAGAACTTCTATCGAAGGAATCATGAGATGCAAATTCACAATGAGATCTAGACCGTAGACTCATCGAGATCATGGACCATTGATCTCAGCTCCATCTCGGGGTTTCTGGGATCACGACTTGGAGAGTTGAGATTCCTCATCTCCAGATTCATGAAATGCGAATTCACAAAAAGCACTTTATGAATTAGCGCTTGGTCATGGCCATGGTCATATAAAGGAAGAAGCCAATGCAGAAAATCTCTATTTCGGAGTTTTGGAACTCGTGACATGGAGACTCAAGATGTCTCATCGCAGAATCTCCAAATTGTGAAAGTGTGAAACAGGTAAATAACACAAGAAATCATCAGAGTTAATCCAATGATGGAGGTGAACATGAGCACGATCGGAGGGATAATGTTAATTCTCATAGTGTAACTGCTAGAAACCATTGATGGTTTCTACCAGAGGATGAAAAGAGACTTCTGAGTGATTTCCAGAGGAGCTAAAGAGTTACATGGAATCTTCCAGTGGAATGAAGACGATTTGTGGAGGAAATTGACAGCTGGATGAGGGTTGGAGCTCGTAACTGAAACAGAAAGAATGAGCTCAACTGTCATAGAGAAGACTGTGGTATACCTAGGGAGGTAATATGGGGTACCTAGGGAGGTACCCAATGAGAATGTAGTTATGTGTTATTAGTGGAAGTCATTTA
>SNQJ01S0277780.1:0-11359 GCA_010110895.2 Picea sitchensis
AAAAGAAAAATGATATTTACAATGACGTGGGAAGCCAGTCATGGCTTAAGTTAAAAAATTCTTCAGAAAATGCCCATTTACAGGGCTACCAAAAACTTCAGCATCCTCCAAATCTTGCAACTTGTAAGTGTTATTTGAAAAAACCTCAGAAACTTTGAAGGGGTCGATCCATAAGGCCTCAAATTTACCATTCTTGCCTTTATCTTGTTTAGGTGCATCCCACTTGAGTACTAGATCTCCCAGATGGAAATTATTTTTGTTTACCTTTTTGTCAAAGGCCTTCTTGATCTTCTATTGATGGTCATGTGCTTTGTCTAGTAGCTTCTCCCTAGTCTGTTGCACTTCTACCAGCTGTTGTATTCTTCTAATCATATCATTTGGTTCTCCCTGGAAGTTTTGGAAGAATTTTTCCACAAGAAAGGCGAGATGAGAAGGAAAGATGGCCTCAACTCCATACACAACATGGAAAGGAGAGACACCAAGATATCTCTTTGTTGTCACTCGGTCAACCCATAGAGAAAATTTAAGCTTTGAATCCCATGCTTTCTTATTGTCCTCTAACAGTCTTTTGATTATCTTAATAAGGCTCTTGTTAGAGGACTCTGCCAGTCCATTCCCTTGGGGGTAGTAAGGAGTAGAGTGAATCAATGTGATTCCAAACTGTTCACAAAACTTAATTAGTGGTTCAGCCTTGAAAGCTACAGCATTATCCGTGACAATTCTGTTTGGAAAACCAAATCTTGTCATAATATCCTCAAGAAAACTAATGATTACTTTGTGGGAAGCATTTCTTGTGGGGATGGAATCTATCCACTTGGTAAAGTAGTCTGTGGCAATCAAGATCTAGCTATGTTGACCACTTGAAGCAGGATGAATTTCCCCAATAAAATCTAGGCCTTACTGTTGAAAGGGCCCTCAAGCTACCATGGGTTTTAGTGGCAGAGACTTGTTTGTTGTTTTCCAGAGAATTTTTTACACTTACCACGATCTCTAATCTTTGCACAAACATCAGTAAAGAGACTAGGCCAAAAATACCCAGGCCTGAGAATTTTATAGGCTGTAGTTCTCCAGAAGTGATGTCCCCCACATAAACTATCATGAAAATCATATATAATCTGTTGGTCTTCCTGTGGGTCTAGATATCTCAACAACATTCCTAAAGGGTCTTTCCAATATAATACTTGATCAATCATATAATATTTAATTGATTTGAGCTTCAAATCTCTTACCCTTCTCTTTTCCATGTCATCAGGAGGATGCAACCTCTGTAGGAAAAATATAATGTCTTTATACCAAATGCATCCTGACAATGGGGGTGTGACTTGAGGATATTCATCAGACAACTGAGCTTGCTGATTCTATGAACAAATGTTGATGAAATTGCCCCCCAAGGATTTACAATTATATTTATCCAGTAACCTAGCTAAACCTTGACCTTTAACCAATTTGGTAGGCTTTATTTCAAGATCAAATTCAAGGATCTTGGCAATCCACTTTCTCCTTCTTATGTCTATGTCAGGATGAATGAGGATATCCTTCATAAAAGCTGAAGGGACATATGCAATGACTTTTGAATGTAGCACATAAAATATGAAATATTTGAGAGCTTTAACCAACACATAGGCTTGCTTTTCCATGATGTCATATTTTATTTCAGCATCTCTCAGTTCCCTACTGAAAAAGGAAATGGGCTACTCTAATCCTTCAAAATTCTTCTGTAATAAAACAACTGCTATTGTGTCAGATGAAGGAAAAGAGAAAATCAAAAACTCCTTGGAGTAGTCAGGACTGATAAGCATAGGTGCTTCAGTCAAGGCCTTCTTTATCTAATTGAAAGAATTATGAGCTTCAGAATTCCACTTGATCTCATTTCCCTTCCTTGGCATGGCTTTGATCAACTTTTCGAGCTCATCAAAATTCAAAACAAACCTTCTCAAAAAATTAATTTTTCCAAATAAGGACTAAACTTGTTTCTTGGATCTAGGGGGTGACAAAGTTTTCATAGCTTCTACCCTACTTGGATCAATCCTTACCCCCTCAGCTGACACAATGTGCCCCAACAGTTTCCCTTCTTTCATGGAAAATAATGACTTCTTTGGGTTTAATGATAGACCAAACTTTCTGCATTTCAAAAAGACCCTTTTCAAATGGTCATGATGTTCTTCATCATATTTTGAGAACATTGTTAAGTTGTCCAAATAAATGACCACAAACTTTTCCTTTTATCCAATAAAATTTTTGTCCATGGCTCACTGAAAGGTTGCTCCTGCATTCATCAATCCAAAGTGCATATTAGCATACATGAATGTACCCCAAGGAGTGGTGAAGGTTGTCTTCTCTCTGTCTTCAGGAAAGACAAAGACTTGAATATCCATCAATCATAGACATTCTGGATGCCCCTATCACCCTTTGTAATATGTGTTCCATCTTGGGCAAGAGGTAATTGTATTTCTTAGAGCTTCTGTTCAGATTTCAGAATAGCACACAAAGTCTAATTTGTCCATTTTTATTTCTCACTGGGACCAAGTTGGCCACCCATTCAGAATACCTCAAAGGAATGATAATTTGGGCATCCAAAATCTTTTTTACTTCTTTTTCCATAATGGGAAACAGCATAGGATTTATTTGTCTCAACTTCTGCCTAAATGGCTTGGAATCTTCCTTCAATGGGATCTTGTGCTCAATGATACTTGTGTCATATGTCCTAAGATATTCATATGTCCAGGAAAACACATCAGAAAACTCTTTTAACAACTCAACATATCTGGCCCTTTTCTCTCTTGACAACATGCATGACAACTTGACAAATTTGGGATCTTTCTCTGTACCAATATTGTACTCAGTTATATCAGCATCATCAGCTCAGCCTTTAACCTTTATTTCCACATCATTAATTTGATTATCCATCAAGGACTCCCCATATGTAGACTTGGTCAAGTGAGGGGATGGAGGGGTGTCACCCAAGCAATGGATATCAGGATCGTCTTCTTCATCCTCTTCATCTTCTTCATCTACAAGTTTGTTTTGTAAAGGGGTTTGGATCCTTTGATCATCTCTTCCTCTGTTTCTGGGCTCTCTTGGAAGTATCTGAGGAGAATTATTAGGTCTCTTGAAGGTACCTCTGTTATCATTGTTTTGAGTAATTCTATAGGTATGTCTTGCTTCAATTTTTACCTTCTCCATATCATCAAAAATATATTTTACTAATTTGGTAAGCTCATCATCTTGGGGGTGGGTAGTACAGGAAGAGGTTGAAGTTTCAGACCTTCCCCTTTTTCTGTCCCTGTCATCCTTACTCCTAAGCTCATCAACTTCCATAATATTGGATTCTACTTCAATGTTTACATATTTCATATGATCCAAGGAAGTAGCTCTCCTTTCTCTTAATAGGAGGAAAAAATCAGGGTCAAAAGAACTAGAATAAGTAATATTTGCAAAGGTTTTTGTAGGCTTAACCTCAGTGGGAATTTTTCTATACATTTTTATTAAATCTCTTTGAGAATTCAGAAACAAATTCCCCTTCCTTTTTCTTCAGTGATCCAAACTCTGTAATATAGTAAAGGAAATCCTTTATATCCCCACAATTCTTTAAGAAGGCTTCATCTATGGATTCAATCCCATCGATAGATCTAGGAGGCAAGGCCCTAAATCACTTCCTAGCCTCTCCCTCAAGGATATGAAAAAAAATCCCCATCCATAAATTTGCATCCATGATGACATGAAAATATGTAAAGCTATAAAAGGCTTCAAGGTGTTCCTCTGCGGTTATGTATCCCTTGTCTGTGAACTTGGGCAACTGATTAAGGTATCCATCCGTTGGGAGGGAATTCAAAGGATGAGGAAAAACAAGAGGGGCATACCTAGAAGCTATTATAGATTCCATCCTAGTTTTGGGGGGATTAGCTCCTGCCATTTGTATGTGGACTAGAGGATAACCAGGAGGGGATGCAGTTGGGCTATGTGAAACTAGGATAGTGTTCCTGGGAGGTGAACACAAGAGGATTGAGGGAACATAAGTCTCCCCTTATGCGACTGAAACAACTCTAATGGGAGGAGGAGTAGGAAAGTCTTCTAAGGTCAAATCTCTCTCCTTCCACTTCACAACTTCAGGGGAGAAAGGGGTGTCAAAGTTATCTCCTTCCAAACCAATAATAGGAGGGGAGAAATCGGCAGGAAAGCTCCAAAAAATTAAATTTATTGAAACTCCCATAGTTTGTATAATAGGAGAATCAGAAATAGTTACTAGAGTTTGTAAAGAGGGATTATGCAAATTATCATACAAAATTGGTACAGCAATGGAGGTACCTTTTTGAGAGGTCTTTCCCTTTCTGATAATTTCCTTTAGGTCAGCTTCAGACGTTGCTAGAGGCAGCAGTGAAGTGGACCTTGTGTGTCTACCTTTAGGAGCTAGAACTGAAACAGTAGAGTCACCAGGTGCAAGTTTCAATATTCAATGGTATTGATATCTGATGCACCTTCAGAATCATATCTTCTTTGTCGTTCTATCCCAGGGAAATGTCTTCAATTCATTCCCCAAAAATGGCGCTATAAATGTTAGCACTAGAAGTCACCTCCAAATTGTGTTGGAGGTAAGCCCAGTGCCCATCAAATTTTTATGTCACGGGTTGGTTTTAAAGAGGTCAAATGGGCGCAGACTCAAGATGATATCATTTTAACTCAGAAAATTGGACTGGTATGCACATGTAGGTGAGTTCTTAATTAACTTCAGTCAGTAAGTTGGAGTAAGGGTGAATAGAGGGAAGACTTTGGTGAGGAGATTTTAGAGGTTTTTCGTAGACATCAGGTCTTCCAGCAGCCTAAGGAGGAAAAGATTCAAATACAATATCCTCTTGGATTCAAAACTTTAGGAAATTGAAGAACGTAAATAACAACACTGTAATCAAACATACATTACAATACAGTCAAAACAATCCATGTGAATCCTTCAATCATGGACACTTCAGTATCAGAGGCAAATAGGATGAAAAAGAAGTTGAATTTCATTAAACAATAAGTCTCAGATCAAAATACATAACCAGAGAACATGAGTTCTTTATCAAAAGTTTTACAATATGGGAGCATAGCTCAACCATTGACCTTAACAAAATATCAAAATTGCATATATATATATACTAAAAACTATTGCAACTACCAATATCGTGATCAGGCCCTTACATTCAAAGTTTCCATTCGGCGCCCGCTTTGTCAGACTATGCAGGAATTCTCATGTCAAATACGATACAGGCGCAATTATGCATTTTACAGGAAAATCCATCCAAGAGGAAGCTTCGGGTGCACAGTCTACCTTCATGGCTTCTCTTTGCAGCGCTTTCCATTTATGGGGTGAGATGAGGTCTCAATTGTCACCCCTATCTTCAATAACTTCCTTCATTAGGATCAGGACGAGGCCTGACACCCATGAATTTTTCTAGGCAGTGTCCATGACTTCTTCAAGTCAATCTTGATGCCTCGAGGCTCTGCAAATCTTAATTTTGAATGGAATCTCCTCCGCTGAAAACTGAACTTGCTCGCTCACTTGATTTGAGCTCATATTAGACCACTCTAAGTGTTGCGCTTTACGCTCATGGTTGTGGCCTGTGGCCCTTGACAACTTTATGTGATAACTTTTGACCAAGGGGTCGAAAACACACCCTTTGACTAGATTTTGAGGGTTCTTGAGTTGTTTAGACCTCAAACATTTTCATTCTTCCTATGGAAATCATGGGTAGAATGCCACATGATTTACACCACAATGATCCTGAGGGTAAACCTTAATTACTTCTTGATTCCTATGAAGTAGGCTACAAATTCATGTGTTAACACCACCTACTAGTATTATATATCATTAGCATAGTTTAAATAATAGGTTTTAGAAACACTTTGCGGGAGAAATTCCTCGTGGTGATTTTTATTGTCAACAGGTTGGTTGGTTGGTATCGCAAGTGTATGGTTTTTGTCATCATTGTTGTCTACTATTGAGAAGTTGGGTTTTGAGTCTGTAATGTAATTTGTACACCATTTTGGGATTTAGAGCCCTGTGACATGAGTCTAGAGCCAGGAGTCTGTAACAGAGCACTATTGTATATCTCTGAGATTGTAATTGAGAAACACATGAAGATAATATATGAAGAAGGATCCAAAATTTCAAAATATGTTGTGTCTTCCTATGTTTATCCTTATGCATTATATCTTTACAATACTTCTTTATGGTTCATAAGTTCCACATGATGTCTCTTTGTTTGAATTATTTTCCACAACATAAGTAGCTTTTGTTCTTCCATATATGAGTTCAGATCTGTTCTGTTGTTAGATTTCTTGCACAAGATCAGGATGAATCTTGAAGGTTCTGTGAATCCTCCTAGGTATTTTCCTTTCCCTTCTCTATCCTTTTGTATCAGCAGTGCTTCGGGTGAGACTTCTTCTCTTCATAGGAGATGAAAATTCCAGCGCTCTAGACCACTTGGTACCTTTTGTTGGTAAGATGAGAAGGACCCTGGTCTAATCAATCTTGTGCCAACAAAATGGTTTCGTTGTCGGGACCTGCATTAAAAGGGAACCTGTAGGGAGGATGCTTTCGTGGATTCATAGGTCTATTATTGACAAATGGTGGGAGAGAAATTATGACACCTTTATATGGAAAGAAGCAGAGCTAAATGGAAAATCTATGAAAGATACTCGTGAGGTAATATTTTACTCAAAAATATTGAGTGACCAGTACGAGATACTCTGGGTTAAGTTCCTGGAATAATTTGTCCACTAGATAGATAGGCTCCAAGAAGCTCCAAAGTTCCAAGAACGAGTCAAGAGGACCTGTACTTGGGATACAAAAAATATTGCAACACTTCATCGGTTGGATTGTCCAGTCACACAAGCAATTGATTTCTAGTTCAATACCACATTAGAAGCATACAGTATTGAGTTTGCAGATGAGAATCACCAATAATTTTCACGAGCATAGGTGGATTTCAAGAAAGACAGAAGTCGAAGACTGCGTGGCAAGATCAAGAAAGCAACAAGACAGTCTGAGAAGTTGCGGAAATAAGTCGGACCAGGAGAAGTAAAGTAAAGATAGATGGAAGAGTTGTGGAAGATGAGAAGACAGGAAAGACTGGCTAGTCAAAGATTAAGTGAGAGAGAAGTGTGGAGAGAAACAAGTCCCTATGAGGGTGGAAAAGAAGGAGAAGTTGTATAAGAAAGAGAGACGTAATTTGGCATGGATCTTGAAGAGGAAAGAGGATCTTCAACCCCAATGATAGGAAAGATCGGGAATCCGGCTGAAGAGACCACTCCAGTGGAAGAAAATGAGACCCCCCAGATCAAAGAAAATTGTCTTGAAGCCAATGGTGCCAACCCTGAATCGCCCATACCCCAAGTGTCTTCTATACAAGTGGTAAGTTCGATACTACCTTCTCATGCTAATCATGTTCCAGTACAATTAGTTAGTCAGTCACAGCCAGGAAGTGCGAGTACAGGGAGGATATTGGGATCCCCTGGTAGATCGCAACCAAGACTGTTAAGTTTCATTTTGATAGGAGCACCAAGATGAGCAATGGTTGGTCATGCGAAAGGTTTGATTTCCCTATACTC
This sequence comes from Picea sitchensis, assembly GCA_010110895.2. Taxonomy (NCBI): domain Eukaryota; kingdom Viridiplantae; phylum Streptophyta; class Pinopsida; order Pinales; family Pinaceae; genus Picea; species Picea sitchensis. The sequence goes on from SNQJ01S0277780.1 coordinate 7,588, forward strand.
AAAATTTTGGGGTAAAGGATATGAATATATGGAGCATCACTGGTTCTTGTGTGAAGCAATCTAGAGGTCCAAAGGGACTCCAGATGTGAATAAGTTGGTTGAGTTCCAGACTACCTTGATAGGTCACGCTCTCAAATGGCACATGAATATTATTGATCTAGGAGTGATAGGAATGCAAGGTCAAGCGTTCACAATCTCCCAGGTACAGACAAGTTTCATAATGGAGTTTAATCTACCTCATTCATAGCAATAAGCTCTGTCTGAGTTGCGTGAGATCCAGCAAAGGGAAGGTGAATCAACCTAGGAATACACCCAAAAGTTTAAATATGATATAGAGAAGGTTATCACATCCAATCCATGAGGAACATCAAAGAGAATGGTGTATTCAGGGATTGCTACCTCTGACATGGATTCCACAAATGCAACAGTGGATAACCACTTTGACAGATGCCTTGGAACAATCAATGAATATTGAAGCCATGGTGGGATATCCTAGGACCCTGAGAGTGACCAAACCCCTAGCAGATGCAAATCTAGTGCAACTACAAGGGAAAATATCAGCACTTACAGAAAAGATTCAAGAACTAACGATGCCTAGACTAGGATGACTATAGGTCTGGTGCACCAGATGTTATACAGAAGGACATCTGGTGAATGAATGTCCATGAATGAGGGGAATGGGACCTCTCATAATCCGATGGGACCTTCACCAGGACCCATGGGAGGAGTTGTGCAAGTGTCTATGAATTTACCATTCCATAACCCCACCCCATATCATGCTTTTCCAATGAGGCAAGCAGCACCAATAGTTGAGTATTGTGATATTTGTTGAATCCATGGGAATGGGCTGAGATAGTGCCCCATCATGCAGAAATATTCGACAGTACCAAATATAGTACAATGTGAGTTATGCGCATCTACCACACATAATACCAATCAATTTAGAGCTTTCGATGCACTTGCAAACAGGTTGGACCGAATAACATTCAGGGGGAACGAAAACCCTCAGAGACCGGGAAGAGGTCGAGGAGGTGGAGCTCGAGGAGACTTTAGAGGAGGAAGAACTGAGGGAAGAGGGCCAAGAATATGTTATAATTGTGATGGGAAAGTCCATATGGATAGAGACTGTTGACCCTCGACCAAGTTTTGAGAGAACCTGGGTTGTGTTTGACCATTTTTGGGACTTCGACGGGATGGTCGAAGACGGAGCACCCAGGTGAAGCGAAGATCACGGGATCTCACCCTTTTTGTGAACTTTTTGGGTTTTAGGGTTTATGTAACGGGAATGGGATGTTGGCCCATGGGTTTACCCATGCTTAGGCCTCTTTTGTAATGTATAAATAAGTATCTAGGTGATGTAAGAAAGGGTTGATGGCTTAGTGTTTGCACCCTTTTCGTTGACTTGGTGAGCAAATCAAGGGTGCTTACATGCCCAGTTGGATCTTGTTGAGCATGACAGTTGTAGAGGAAAGAGTTAGAGAAAAGAAAACACAAATATAAACAAGAATTAAACAAATACAAACTAAAAACTAAAAGCATGGAAATATAGAGATAACAAGGACAAAAAGACCAATGTCACCAATGTTTTTTAGGCTGATCTATTGATGAAATCAAAGAACAATGAAGAAAGGGGACTATGAGTCCCTTCTTCCTCCAAAGGAAGTCTCTTGGACCCTCACAAGCTTGCTCTCCTTACAACAAGAAAATGAAAATGGTGATGAAAGAACTCCTTTGCAAATCCGCTCAATGGAGAGGTGGATTGCTCAATGAAATGGTGCTAATGTGTTATTGTCAAGGAGTGAGTCCCTAAAACAATCTAAGCAGCATAACATTACATGAAATTCCTTGAGAAAATGAGGTTTCTTCATGGCTTTCTATAGCATTGCATTGGGTGATTATGTAACTCCTTTGTAGTGTGAAGAGAGGCTCTTTAGGGCTTCATTAGGTCTTTGACCAGCCTACCATGTGGATTCAGCTCAGATTTGAGGGTCAAATCAGCTTGGGAGCTGATCCATAAGTGGTTGGGAGGCTGACCAATTCAATAAATGCGTCGTTTAGCAGGTGCACGAGTTTTTGCGCAAACAGCCGCGCATCGTGCGTGCATGCGTGCATGGTACATTCTTGTTCTGCACATGTGCGCGCGCACCCAACTTCTGTAAAGCGCTCTTCAATTTTTGGTTACTTTGTATAGTTTTTAACCTTTTTGGAATGCTGTGAAATTAATTCAGTGCCATGACTGGCTTCATTACTGTTTGATGATGCTGAGTTCTTGTCGCCATGTGCGGATGAAATTTCAGTGATAACAGATGCCCCCTGATGAATGAGGTTAGGAGCATACGTATAGCCGAAATCCATCAATGTTTCTTCTACTGAGAATGTTTTTGTAAGGGAGAGAAATAGTGGTATCGTGTAGAGCGATCCGTTGGAGAAAAAAAGAACCGGTAGGACCCGACCTTCTGAGAGTTGTGAAAAAAAAGAAAACTGTGTACAAACGAGGCGGGCATGCCCCATGCTCGTGTTATGTAACTCTAAAAAAAGATGACTGAATTTGTTGGTGTAGACAACTGCAGCGCCCTCGGGGGCGGTAATGATAAAGGCAAAAGACAATTCTACAATGGAACGTACTCTAAATAATAGGCAATGATCGCGGTAAGAAGTAGCGACGATGATGCAGGCATTGATGGCCCTACCCAGTTCAGAGGTCTTCGGCAAATGATAAATAACTGCAATAGTCGCAAAGTAAGACCCACCATAACATGAAAAAGTGTTGGCGTCGAATGTGATGGGGGCCAAAGACAGCAGGGTGCAATGATGTTTCACACTGTGTCGTCCGAGATCTCTCATTAAATGGAGAATGAGAATCAAGATATTGTCGCCCTTCTGGAAAATTGTGTTGATGTCGACAAAAGGGGAACGTGACTCCCAGAAGCAAAGGGCTTCGTGGAATCTACTGAGGTGAGGAAGTGGCAGAGGTACATTGGACGAAGTCAAGACATGGGAAGACTCAAGACTGCCCTTGGTTGGAGGATGTATGAGATAAAAAGTGGCCACAACCGTGTAACAAGGTCGAGTGTTAGAGGGACGACAAGACCGGTGTTTAGTTGTGCCAGAGGCGGGACAAGGTGAAGAAATTCAGAGGGTAGAGGTAAGTGACCTGTGGAGTACTCTGAATATATGGACGATGCCGGAAAGGGTAGATGATAAGTAATGCTCCAACCAAGGGTGACATGGGTTGTGTGTGGCCAAAAGGAAGCAAGTCGCCAACGGGGACGACAAAAGAAAATGTAATGACTGGAAATAAAGGCATTTGTAAAATAAATAATGAATAATTGTGGGGAGAAACATACAAATATAGAAACGGGTGCCCCAGTGTGAAATGCGTGCCCCAGGGAGGGTAGAATTTTCTTGGAAAACTGATGAAGGGTGGGGGCCCCATTGGTGAGTTTCTGTATGAGGTAGGTGAAATGAGGATAAGTTCGCAGATGGGAAAATAGATTGTGGATGAAATGGAGGGTTCATGATACTGCAGAGGTGCAGGTAAAAAAGAATAGAACTGTAAAGAGATGAGCTAGGATTCCATGTGGGAAAGCTTAGCAAAATGAGGAGAAGGAGTATGTGGTTGATTCACAACATGATGAAAGACTATCGGGACTCCCATCCCTATGGGGTAAAGAACAACATGAGTGTCAAAAAGGGTCAAAAGGTGCTATGAATGGGACAACTCATGTGGGTAAGAATGCTACCGGGTAACAGTACCGAAGATGCAAATGGA
>SNQJ01S0277782.1:0-11358 GCA_010110895.2 Picea sitchensis
TTTCCATTATGCAATCATCACCGCTTTGGTGTCTTTAAAACTTTTCTTGAGGAGGTATTTCACAAACACTTTCTTGTTGATCTACCTTTAGATGCGTGTTTATATGTGTGTATGTGTATAAATAATAGAAAGAGATAAATCCATGGAACATACCTCAAACCATATGCACAAGATAGACAAGCCAAACATCTCAATTCTTCTTATTCATAAAATAGAGAAACCTCAAGCAATGAAGATGTCGACCGGAATGCTCAACCGATGGCTAAGAAGATAGACAAATAGACAAGAGCTACAAAATGCCCTACCTCAATACAAAAGATGCCTAAAAGGTCAATGAGAAATGAAGATCAATAAGCATATATGAATGCCAAACTCTCCACCTGAAGAATGCCATGCTCCAATAGAAGGCCAAAACCCTCAATAACTCGACCCTCACAACTAAAAAGTGCCCAATCACCCTAATAAATATGCTGCTAACTGGGATAGATCTAAGATGGTAGAACAACCTGTGTGACCGGTCTCCAAGATCCCTCTCAATCTCTCAGATCCTCAAATCCCCACCGAATGGTGCACCCCACTAGATCACTCAAACCCTAGATAATTCGCCCACCGCCAGCGTCCAATCACCCTAATAAATATGCCAACCGGTATATATCTGGGTGATGGCAAGAACAACCCAGTGACCAAATTCCAAGATCCCTCTCAATCTCAGATCCAAATCCCCAATCGAATGGTGTGCCCCATCGGATGATCTGAACTCCTAGATAATTTGGCTCCCACCGGGAGGCCTCCATCGCTCCAAAATATCCGTATAGATCGTGATGACCGCAAGCTCAGGTGTAAGTCTCGTGGTCGATCCGTCAAGTGTAACCCTCCAAATCCGGGATTCATTAGGATCCGATCTCAAAACGCCTCCTTCTTCAATTCGCCCCATCGTCATGAAATAACTGATCCATAAACTGCCTTCAAAAGCACTAGATATGATTTCAAGGGGTCTCAGAATGAAAACCTGCGATAGAATCTCCAAAAGCTCTACCAATCTCCTACAACAAATCTCTCCAAAGATGGTGTACCCTCTTCCTAGAATCCCTCAACTAGTATGCCCCTCTATCCGCACATGAAACCGATGTAGAATCCTCCCACAACTCAGTAGATCCGAACTAGAATGGTGTGGAGAGTATTTCATCCTCAGGACCAAGCTTGGGACAAGATAGGTGGAATCTTCACCACCGACTCGCCCCTTTAGGGTTTGTTATGTCAAAAACCCTCAAACCCCAAGTAATATTGGGCTCACTAGCTATAAGCCGAATCAAAATAAGATCATACATGAATGAATGAGAAGAGGCCCTTGCCTTCCTTTTATACCTTTGGCTCACCTTGTCCTCCAAAGTGATTTTCATTTTGAGCATATCCAATTAATTAATTAAATCACTTTTAATTAATTAACCATTTTACTCTCCAAAATATTTATCTCTCTTTGTGGCTTCCTTGGCCACTGAGAGTCACTTCTAGACATCCCATCCCGTAGTGTTTCTCCCCCGATTCCAATGAGCCATTACACCGAGAGGTTCCTCCCAATGTGCCCAAAATGATCTCTTAAGTGAATTCCATTGACATATAGCTCAAAATAGTCAAAATCATGGAAATCAATGTAATGCAAGGAAACCAAAGAAAACCTCAGGTGGAATGGCTCATAATGATGGAATATGATCATCAATGCAAGATGGACTCCAAAATGCCTCTCAAATAACTCATGTACTCACTCTAGCACCCATCGAGCTACTCAAATAATATAGTCTCTGTCAGATAATGTCCCAAAGTGGGGACATTACACAGACCTTACAACAGGTATTAGAGATTTAGTCCTACTAGCATATGACTAAATACCATGAGTGCAACAATGTTAATCCGCAGGGCCATGAACACCTAGGGTGAAAAATATGTCACTTCTACAACAAGCACGAAAGAGGGCATAGCATGATTTTCCTCCCTTTCCTCCCAGCTCAGAGGAAGAGGAAGAGGCACACAAAGAAGAAGAGAGAAGGGGTAGAGCGAGGTCAGAGCAACAGGTAGAGAGGGTGTTAGGAGATAGATATGAGTGACAAAAGGGTAGTGGAAAGGCCCCCGTATATCCAAAGCGGTAGCTTCATGCAGGTAAGTTATCAACGACATTTTAGCTAGTCACACTACGTCTTAGTCCTTGGCACAAGTGTTTGATAGATTAGCTAGAGTGGGCACCCCAAATACACAATTCCCGCATGTAGCACAGGGAACTCAAGGGAAGGTAGTAGACCCCATTCATCCTCTCACACATACACCTCTAGGAGTAAGATTCCCAGACCCTTGTTTCCAAATTTCCAGAGGGCACCCCTAGGCAAAGACTCTGCCCAATCGACACCACGAGGGCTACCCACTCATTTTAATGTTACATTGTAGAGTATAGGAGGGAGCACGTAGCATTGGGTCATGACTTCCATCAGACATGACCTTAGTCGAGTACAATGGACTCAGACTCAGGAACCTCCCTGCAGAGTCGCTGAGGGGAGGACCACAACAATAGTATGGGCATAACCTTGATTTCATCCAAAAGTTGGGAAACTCTCACCATCCCTTCTTTCAATGGATCATCCAAATACACCACAAGAGCTTGGGCAATGGGTTAGACACATATTACAAGCCCAACTAGATGACCGAGACGTGAGGCCATCAGCCATGGCCTACACTCTGGAGGGTGAGGCACATGAGTGGTGGTACCCTGGACTAGTGACATTGGATCACACAGATCATCTCCTATAGGGAGTTTAAAGATAGGCTCATGGAGATGTTTTGATAGGAAATATCGTGAGATACACTTTAGGGATCTAGCCCAGCTGAGACAAACTAGCACAACAGAGGCATTCATATCAAAGTAGTTTTAGCTGGGTAGCTATGTATAAAGGATGTATATATTAGAGCCCATGTTGATCATGCTATTCACAAGGACTCACAAAGCCTTTGAGTGATGGGTGAAGGCATACGGCCTCCCACTTTGCAAGATGCCATCCTTCCTACCAGACTGAAGACTCGAAAAGACCAAAATTTTCCAAACCATCGAAGTCCCCGAGGATCGAGATAGGTGCCATTCCAGAGAATGGAAGGAAAGGAGAAGTTGGATTGATGAGATTAGGTGAGAGATTATGAGGAAAAAAAAATTCCCACTGGGCAGAGATCCTGAGTCCTGCATCACTGTGTGGATGGGAAAGGGAGAGATTCATTATATTGAGGTAGCAACAGACAACATGGACAAGGAGGAGGAGGAGAAAATGGATCCACTAGTTCAAAGGAGGAGCAGTGACAATGGATCCACTAGTTCAGAGGAGGATCCAACACCAGGAGAGGAGAAACCTCCCCCCTGTAGGACCACATCGACACCGAGTAGGAGCCCATCCTCCAGAGTCCCACAACCACCCTAATAGGGCTAACAGGAGGTAACCAGCAAAGGGAGGTGTCATGACAATGGATTATCCAAGGGAAAAGGACAATCACCCTAATAGATGGTGGGGCCACCGATAACTTCATCGACGCTTCACTGGCAAGACGAGATTAAAGTACCCCCAAACGTGAGGACTTTGAGGGCTTTGATGCTGGCAAGAGGTAGATGGCCACATAGTGGAGTGTCTAGACAGGGTTCCAAACTTAGAGATGAATTTAGGAAAATATATGTTGAGAGACATTTTATGTGGTTGACCCATCGAACACAGATGTGGTTTTAGGAGTCCAACGGATGATTACCTGGGAAAAATCTCACCAACCACCTCAAACCCTGGAAATGGGATCCCAGATCGATGGGAAGAAGGTTGTTCTAAGAGGCAAGGCTCCACGAGCACCCATGACATTTTCAACCAAGAGGATGGAGAGATCTTCAGACATTGGGAGAAAGGTCAGACACGCTTGGATCACCACCGTATGATCTTAAGGCTCCACAATACCATACATAGATCAAGAATCTATTGGGACGACATCAACAAGTATTTGAGGAAATCCCACCAGGGATACCACCCTATCGTACCTGAAACACAACCATTGACTCTGGAGGAGGGCCAAACCCATGATCACCCCTCCCTATCGTCATCCCAGGAGGTTCAAGGATGAGATAGAGAAGGCAATCAAGGAATTGTTGGCTTATGGGACACATCTAATCGAACAACCCATTTGCTTGTCTTAGTTCTCAAGAAGGACGGCAACCATGAGTACGTGCATTGATTATCGAGCCTCGAAAAAGAAAACCATCAAGAACCCATACCCTATCCCACGCATTGACAAATTGATGGATGAACCGCATGGGGCAATTTTCTTCTCAAAAAAATTGATATCTCGCTTATGATTAACACGCATCAACATCCGAGAGCGACACAGAGAAGATGGTATTTTGATGTCATTGACACTTCTCGAAGTTACCGGTTATGCCATTTAATAACCAATGCACCAAATTTACATTCTATCTTACATGAACTATATATATTCAGATCACAAGGAAATCACCTGTGTTTTTTGATGACATCTTGATCTATAGTCCATCATGGCAAGAGCATATGAGGCAATCTCTTGGATGAGGTATTGAGTATCATGGAGGCACAACCATTATATGCCAAAGAGTCCAAGTGCGAGTTCAAGATGACTGCTACTTTAATTTAGGGTCATATCATCGCTGAAAGTAGTATAGGTGCACCAAGAGAAGATCACTCTACCTTATTCTAGATTGGTCGATGTGCCTAAGAACATGACGAACTGAGGAGCTCTTCAGACTACATGCAACCATTACAAAGTAGCCTATTCAGGGTTTTTCTTAGCTGGAACACCAATCACGATCTTACATGGGGCCTTCATATGGATCGAGAAATCACAGAAGCCTTTGATCACATGAAGGGAAGTACTTTGTCCAATGTTGGCATCTAGCGCACTTCCCCACCATTTTGTACTAGAGTGTGACGCGTCCGACGGGGGTATCGGGGCAATTTTGATGTAGGAGGACACCCCATTATATTCGAGATAGAAGCTTAGTCTACCTATGAGGTTGTACTCATTTATGACAAGGAAATGTTACAACTATGCATGCCTTGACCAAGTTCGCATAACATTTCAGGGCAGCAAATTGGTCAAGATCCATCACAAATGCTTTAGCCATTTCCTTGAGAAGAAGGGACCTGAGCATCAATAGAAATGGGTGACGAAGGTAAATGCATTCGAATTTGACATAGAGTATGTCAGGTTGAAGAAGAACATTGTGGTCAGATGCACCATCGAGGAGACCCCGCAATACGTTCTTTCGATGGAGATTTCAGCGTGATTGAAATCCCACTTCATAGTGGAATATTCCAACAGTTCACTTTGTGAGGTGATGGATGGGCGGTGATACAGGATGACCTGTATAGGGTCATCGACGATGTCATATTTTACAAGGATAGAGTCTACTTGGTGCCGCATCTGGCCTAAGAAGAAAATCCTCATCGCAGTTCATGATTCACCTCTAGCAGCCATCAAGGGTTTTTCAAAACCTACGGACAAATCCGAGAGAGTAATTCCAGTGAAGGGCCCTCAAACAATACATTATCGACATCGGCCAATGGAGGTGACTGCCGTAACAAGTCGAAAGCATGCTCTCCAAATAGTAGCTAATTCATCCACTCCCAATCCGTGAAGCGAAATGGGAGAGTATATCTATGGACTTCATCATCGGTCTACCCAAGGTCCAGGTAAGGATCAGATCTATGTAGTGGTCGATATATTGACCGAGTTTTCTCACTTCTACGCATACCGATGAGGTAGCTGAAGTTCAGGTAGCTGATATTTTCTTTAGGGAGTTCTTCAGACTTCATTGGTTGTCAAAGAACATCGCCGCGATGTGGATACGGCTCTTCCATAGGGCGATTTTCGAGAGATTACATTTTTAGTTGGTGAGGATAGAGTTGACACTCAGCACCAACTATCACCCTCATTGCATGGGCGCACTTCAAGATCAGTCAACAAGTGGGATGAATGGTATTTGAGGAACCATGTAGGAGGACAACAAAGAACGGGCAAGTTGTTACATTTAGGGAGAACATTGCTACAACACCACATTCCACATGTCCATTGGTATGACAAACTTCCGAGCATTGTATAGATATGATGCTCCCACTTTGGTAGACCTTGGTCTCTCGAGGAGAGCGGCCAAGGCCAAGGATTGATCATAGACATCTGGAGATTCTCAAGTTGTTGAAAGAGAAACCCATGCACAAATGCAAACCCACGTAATATAAGCATGCCACAAGATAGAGCACATCTTTGGAGGCTGAGATTTGGCTTTGAGACTCCAGCAACCGCCGCATACCATCTCTTGAAGAAGAGTGGGGTTGAGAATCTCAAGCCCATATTTTATGGTCCTTACAGAATAATGCGCCGAGTAGGTGAGGTTGATTACAAGCTAGAGCTTCCAAAGGAATGCAAAATACGTGATGTCTTCCATTTTTAATGTCTCAAGAAGGAATTGGGAAAACATGTCACCACTTCAACAAATATTCCTCCATTGGATGAGGAGGGATAGCTGGAGTTAGTTCCGGAGGAGGATTTGGAATTCCGAGAGAGGAAACCAAGGAGCAGGGTCATTAGAGAGGTTCCATCATGAAGCAGTGGCTCTAGTAGAGGACGTTACTTGGGAGAGTGAGCAGATTTCGCAGCACCTTGGATTGGTATTGCTCAAGGACAAGCACTCGTGAAGGAAGACTGTAAATGTCCCTTCCAACAGGAGCCCGTAAGATAGAGGCTTAATGGTCTAACCAATCTCTATTATACCATAGCCGTGACAAAGAGGTAAACAGAATACTAGAGGTCACCCACCATAGGTGTTATATTCTGAAGTGACATTGAGCTAAAAAGGTTAAAAGAACTTTTAAGTCATTATGAGCTAAAATAGAAGTCAACAATGAATTAGGGTTTCCAAAAGGATTTAGGGTTTCCTATAAGTCAATAGTGAATTAGGTTTCAACATGATTTAGGGTTTTGGAACTCAACAATGAATTAGGGTTTCAAAGATGATTTAGGGTTTTGAAAGCTATAAAGGAAGGGTCAATCTAATCTAATTCATTATTACGGCATTATGATTATTCATTGAGGGAGAAGAGGTGCTGCCTCAAGAGAGATAGTTCGTTGTATTCTAGGAGGAAGACACCATTGATAATTTCAGTTGTTGAAAGACACCCTAGTCACCGAAGATCATCCGTGTCTTCCATAATTCTTCATTGATTTTGCAAGGTTCCCATATTATGGTATTATCTTTTAGTTGCTTGTTTGTATTCTAGCTAAGATCCTTTTGTCTTTGATCTAGCCAATCGCTAAGTTATTTTATTCACCACTTCTTTATATTCTAGCAGATTCTTTTCAGCGTTGATCTAACTGGTATTGTCGGGCTATTCACCGTGATTTCGCCATTTTGTAATCAATAGATATTTCATAATACAAACTTTGTACCTTTGTCGCTTTATTATTTGTATGATCATTTATATGCTCTAAACCTTTGATCCTACATTAACATTAGCATCATTTCCTAGACTAGCCAAGTCGAAAACATTACAGAATAATTACAAAGCGGAAACAATAGGGAAAAATCGATATGACAAAAGAGGTGTCAATTGATAGCAGCTATTGGAATTGAATGCTAGAAATGACCGACAGGACACCGTGACACTGTAATTCAATTCGTAAATGGAAAGGGATATCAAGGGGAAATTAAGAAGTAACCACGGTTCATTTAAATCCATAATCACTGTGAATCACTCCATAAGCTCTACACTCCACGCTAGTAATAAACAAGAACGCTGGAGCTGAAAGGTTATTGTGAAATAGGGAAAGGAACAAAGCAAGATTATAATGGCGTAGAGTGAAGTTTGCATAGGTTGTAGAGGCTACTGAGCTTGATGAATGACAATTTTTTAACACCATGGCACCACCTAAATAGGCAGAAATGAGCTAGACTGTCAGATAACCCTCTGTAGTGTCGCAGCATAATCACAACTAACTGTGAGAAGAAAAACAACAACCATCTTAGTTTCATAAGTCGCCAATGTAATCTAAATACCATCATTGATACAACACTAGGATTCCCTACACCCATTGTGTGGAGGGAAACCTTAGGACGCATCAATCGGGTATGGACATTGATACACTGCAAGAAGGATAAGGCCATCTGGTTGAAGACACATGCAACCTAGGGAATCTAGCAAACCCTGAAGAATCCCTGAGATTCAATGGAATGGATCCAAACTAGGAAGAAACATCCACACCAGAAGAATCACAGAAAACCACATCATAATATCCACAAGAGGGAGCAGTAGATTCACCGGGTTGACCGAGAGCATGCCAAAGAGGGAAAAAAATGGAGGTTGAACCTCGAAGTCAATCGAATCACGCTGAAAGGAAAAGAAGACCTGCATCTGTGGTCACCGCGGCACACAACCCGCCACAATTGTTTCTTCCATGAATTCCGCATGAGCATGTTCATCGTTTGCCAGGATATGTAGATAAACTGAGGTACTTTGACCACTCCATGTAACAAACATGGATGTCTGAGTTCGCTAATAATAAAGACTACCTGTTACTACCGTATACAGACCCTAGAATCAATCAATCAACCGTACCCAAAGGGCAACAGACTAGCCAAACCGTAATCCCAAGGTCTTTGTACCCACCACACCGAGATAGGCCAAGATGAAAACAACCGGCCAAGTAGTTGATGGCGGTCACATTACGATGATATCTATCGAACAACCCATTTCAATGTATCGAGCATCTCCAAGATACACTGGTTTCCATCACAAGGTATGGATCCCCGCATTCCTAGATGACAAACAAAGGAGAAATCACTATCCAAGGAGTTGAAGAATAAATACGACACCGAAAGGGGTTCACGCGGAATCATTATCAAGCGTATTAGTGACATCATGACAAGAATGGCTACAAAAATTATGGTACTGCAAGTTTTCGTGAAATTTCATAAGGAGGATGTCCCTGGTAGGGAGTTGTTGCAGCTGCAAAATATGTGCCCGTGGCACCACACTAACTGGCCTTATTTGTTAAATATGTTCCTAGATGATCTACAAGGATGTGCAAGATCTAGGGACATAATTTCATTTATTGTCAGATAATCATATTGATAGTCAGTGATGGGATGAAGGACATGAAATATCAATTTTTTTCCCCACTAAACCCAAACCCTACCATGGAGCACGATACTTATCACTTAGAGCTGCTTCAAACACCAAGAATAGAAAGCGTAATGTAGTTATTTCAAGGATATCTCACACATACAAGACACCATCACCAAAACTGAGGGTAACATCAAGTTGTTGCACCATATCGCAGCATATACAGCTAACTTCAAAGCCATCAGACATGCATGTGGATCTGTATACGGAAGGACCCTGCAACAATCAACAATAGCTAGGAACTATACATCAAAAGATCACAGAGGGGGATATACAAATGACCATTAAGGATTGGGAGAAATAATGAAGGATTCCAGTCCTCACTCAAGAAATAATTCGCTACAGATATAGAGGGAGGGGAGTAGGTAAGGATAGGAACATACGCCATTATGTTGAGGAGGCACGACAGAAATAAACATAGCTCTGGGAAGTCACAGTGCCCAAGAAACCAAGAACAGCTCCAACAAGGAACAAATAAGACGCCCGTCCAGACGGGGAAGAATAGAAACACATAGGCACCACAAGTACAATGTACGATGAAATATCGTGGAACTACATCAAGTGTTACTCCACAAGAGCAAGGCTAGACTAAACGACCAGTCACCCAGATGGGGGGTGTGCGCAAGAAGGTGATGGAACATAGAACAACCCCAGAATACATGATCATTGAGGATGATGCGTACATGGTGGCACAATTGATCCAGGATTGCACAGTCGAATATTTCGAGAATGATGCGCGCCAAAGGGACATAATCGAAGAAGATCTTAGAATATGTGGAAAACTCTTTAGGGTCAGACTAAGGAAGCATACATAATCGACAATAGCGTGGAAGCATGCCCGCCGAAGATCAAGATAAGGGAGGTGAAGTTGATCATAAGCGTGACAAGATCCATAATGATGCTAATACGACCACAAAACTTTTCACGTCACACCCAACATGTTTCCATGGATGAAATCATGGGGCATACACCCACAACTTGGTTTCAAATGCAATTGGTATTGACACAAATACCAACCAAGGCCTTATATAAAATGAAATTCAGTGTCACATAGGAGGTACAATCACGTGCACACACAGATGCAATAGAATTGCAACAGACAAAGGACAACCGAGACAATTTGGAATTGATACTTGAGCGCTAATATGGAGACCAACAACACAAAGGTCACAGCCTACTCTAGAAAATCCCAAAGAATGCACAGATAATAGATCTCACGACGATGCAGGATATTGATTAGATTGTGCATACAATAAATCAATACCAACATGAATTTGAGCATCTTTGTATAGCGCTTTCCACACCCACCATCCCAACAAAGGAGGAGCAAAGGAAACAAGAGGCAACAAATGAAGATAAAGAGATAGAGAGACAAGTCCATGCAGTGATCAACTTGGTCAAGAAAGCAACACAACTTTGGAATAAGATGGAAGAGGATCAGTAGGTCCAAGAGGGACCAAAAGAAAGAAAAAAGGATAATGCAAATGATTCAATACCTCAAGTAGAAGAAAAAGACAATGTCTACCACAGAGCATCACAAAATATTACTGTGACATAAAATAAACTATAGGCAACCTTAGCTCAATGGAACCGCCTAGGAGCAAGTAGCACGCCATTGCATAGCAAGAGGAAGCCAAAACATATATGGAACAAACCAAGGCAGAATGTGCAAGGATGTTCAACAACGAAATTGCAGTGCAGATATTAGACGCACTCAAGGAGAAAACCACCCAAACAAGCAACTAAGTCATAGAGAAGTTCCAAGAATTCTAAAGATATCGTAGCTACTGTATTAGGGTGGTTCAGATCTAGCCACATGTCGGTTAAATTCTGTTAGAAGGTGTCGGAATCGCAAAGAGTTATTTTGGGAAGAAAGCAAGCATCTCAGCGTAGCTTACTAAAAGGAAGAACAACAAAACATGACACAAAATGGAAGACCCAATGACATTAGGGTTAGGGTTTATGGTAACATGCACGCTTCCATTGATCTAGAACGTATATATGATATATATATATACATATATATATATATATATAAAGATATATATATATATATATATATATATATATATATGTTTAGAGGAAAAGATAGATAGACAAATAGATACCTAGGAGGACAGAGATATACTTTTTTTAGGGG